>ML809094.1:47285-65159 GCA_009831015.1 Picea engelmannii | reverse complement strand
CCTCAATAGAATGGAGTTGTTGAAAGAAAGAACAGGACAGTACAAGAAATGGCTTGAACAATGATAATGGATTCAAAGTTGACAGATATTTTTTGGACACAGGCAGTGCATACAACAGTTCACATTCAAAATAGAGTAATGCTAAAAAACAACACTGATAAAACTCCCTACGAGCTATGGAAAGGAAGACCAACAAATGTGAACCACTTCAGAGTTTTTGGAAGCAAATGATACATCAAAAGAGAAGATGACGGAATGGGAAAGTTTGACTCTCGTGTGGACAAAGGAATACTTGTTGGTTACTCAAGTACAAGAAAAGAATACAAGTGTTACAATCTAAGATTAAACAAAGTTGTGGAAAGAATCAACATAACAATTGATGAAACAGGCAGACCCGAATCAAAGAAAGAAGAAAACAAATCAATGGAACAACTTTTTGAAGAAGAAGATGAAAAAGAAGAAGAAGATCAAGTTCAACAAGTATCTCCAAAGACACCTAGCAAATGAGTACAGAAGAATCATCCTTCAGATCAGATTATTGGAAACAAAGATGCAGGAGTTGAGACTAGAAGAAAAATCTGTTCACCAGAACAAACACACCTAGCACTCTTATCTACAATTGAACCAAACTGTTTTGAAGAAGCTAGCAAGGATGAATTTTGGAATAAGGCCATGGATGAAGAATTGGATCAAATAGAGAAAAATGACACTTGGGAATTGGTTCCAAGACCAAAGAATAAGAATGTGATCAACACAAAATGGATTTTTAGGAATAAATTGAATGAAGATGGACAGGTTACAAGGAACAAAGCTAGATTGGTATGTAAAGGATATGCACAGATTGAAGGAATCGACTTTGAAGAGACATTTTCCCCAGTTGCCAGAATGGAAGAAATCCATTTGGTTTTAGCTTATGCATGCTCAAAAAATGTTAAAGTATATCAGATGGATGTAAAATCAGTTTTTCTGAATGGGGAACTTGAAGAAGAAGTCTACATTGAACAAATAGAAGGATTTCAGTTGTCGGATAACACAGACTATGTGTGTAAATTAAAGAAGGCATTGTATGGTCTAAAATAGGCTCCTAGAGCATGGTACTCCAAACTAGATAAGTATCTGCAACAGGCAGGGTTCAGAAAAGGAAGTGCAATTAGCAACCTCTATATCAAGGTAAGTCAAGGTAATATTTTATTAATTGAAGTTTATGTTGATGATATTATTTTTGGTAGTGATGATGACAGGTTAAGCCAGAAATTTGCAAAAGACATGCAGAATGAATCTGAAATGTCATTACTTGGAGAACTATCCTTCTTTATGGGACTTCAAATACATCAAAGCAACCAAGGAATTTTTATTTCTCAAACCAAGTATATCAGAAAAATGTTAAAGAGGTTCAGAATGGAAGATTGAAAACCAGTTATCACTCCCATGCAAACCAGTTGTAAGTTGAGAAAAGATGATGATTCAAAGTCTATAGATTAGAGGCAATATAGGTCAATGATTGGAAGCCTACTATATGTGATAGCATCCAAACCAGATGTAATGTAGGAAGTTCGACAGGTGGCACGATTTCAAGCAGCACCAAAGGAATCACATGTATTAGTAGTAAAGAGAATCTTCAGATATCTCAAAGGAACAAAAGAGTTTGGATTATGGTATCCAAAAGGAAAAGATCTATCACTAATTGCCTACACAAATGTAGATTGGGTAGGTTGTATTGATGACCGACGAAGCACCAGTGGAGAAACATTCTACTTAGGTGAGTGTTTGGTATCATGAATAAGTAAGAAACAATCATCCATATTTCTATATAGAGCCGAGGCAGAGTATATTGCAGCAGCAGCATGTTGTACATAAGTTCTTTGGATGAAACAAACTTTGACAGATATACAGGTTGAGTATGATGAGCCCATTCCAATATATTGTGATAATACAAGTGCCATTAGTATCTCAAAAAACCCAATGATGCACTCCAAGACTAAGCACATTCCAATCAAGTATCACTTTCTACGGGAACAGGTTCCAGAAAAGAACATCAGAGTTGAGTATGTGGGCACAAAAGGACAAGTGGCAGACATCATTACAAAACCACTTCCACGAGAAGCCTTTGAATATCTTCGCCAAAGACTTGGAGTTATTTCTACTCCAAAAATGAATTCTTTTTGAATGCTTTTTGAATGCTTATATTATATGTCTTAGATGTACACGAGGAAGCACCATAAGAGGAAAATCTGTCAGGGGGAGTAGCCCCGGATGGAAAGATACCTTTTCCTTTGATGACAAAGGGGGAGAGATTTATCAGATGCGGAGGACAGAGGCATGGTTCCAGGAGGAGAAGATTTATCACATGTAGAGGACAGAGGCGTGTTTCTAGGGGGAGCATGATTTATCATATGCAGAGGATAGAGGCATGGTTCCAGGGGGAGCATGAGTGATATGATTTCAGTGTTGCATCAGAGTGTTGCCATCAATGCCAAAGGGGGAGATTGTTGATTAAGGTTGGTTGTCATTGATGTCAACCCTTGAAGAAAGCCCGATAGCACAAAGGTTTTGGTAATGGACCCAATATTGTTTGATGTAAATATGACTCATTATTATTTTTTCATGGTTGATAATAAGTAAATATGGATGAACTCCAAAGTGGTCCCCTTATGGTGAAATCCCTCACATGAAGATGCTTTGTGGAGTAAGAGAACCCATGCTTAATTATGGAATAAAGAGATGAAGGAAAGTCAAGTTGTCGGGGAAAATATCCTAGATGGATAGTGCTTGTCATGTAATTTCCGGTGGTATGTGGAATGCCACATAATTCCTCACGGTTAGAGAGTTATGGCCATGAGAAGTTGGAGACCCCAGGTTTGGGTAATGGACCCAAGTTTGTTTGATGGGTAATGGTATGAGTTATGATATATTTTCAGATAATAATATTATATATGGATATTACATGTCATGCCATTTATGGTGGTATGTAGAACATCATAATACTCACGGTTTGAGAGTTATGGCCTTACGAAGTTGGAGGACCCTCACATGTCATCTAGAAGCCCCAACAGGTCAAAGTAGTCAAAGAGTTTTAAGAGATTTTAAAAGGTAAATAATAAAGTGAAGTGATGAGTGTATTATATTTCAATGTGAATACAAAATAAATTATTTCAATAATAAATTTAATGGAGAAATTAGAGGTGGACCCAACCCTAAAATAAGGAAAGTGGGCCAAGTGACCTAGAAGATGTTTTCAAGGAAGCTACTTGGAGAGTATAAATAAGAGGCAAGGATCTCTCATTTGAATCACACTTGAGCATATTGAATATCTATAGGTGTCTGAGGTAAAAAAATTATATCTAATCCGAAATTCCGAGGAAAGTGAAGAAAAAAAGGCTGAAATGCAAGGAAGGATAAATTCTTTTGATGGTGCTTTCTAAGGTATGTTATTTACAGGTCATCTCAACATTTTTGCTATATCTTTTTTTTTGTACTGATTCAGATCCTGAAATTTCTATGCAAGTGAGAAAACATATCCAAGTATCCTTGGTTACAAATTCAGCTTGTGGGTCGTTGTATTTTTTGAGTTACACTCCGTGGAAAATAAGGTTTGTGGCCAGTCCTGAAACTAGTCAAAATCATGTGTTTCGGGTAAAAACATCATAACTTCTTCATAACAGATCCAAATTAAGTGAGAAAAAATGTGTTGGTTAGGGTATAGTTTGCAGTATTTTTTGTAATAGTTTTATATCATTTCATCAAACAGTTTGTGTGGGGCACGCTCTACAAGGTCGCTCTCTAGAATAAGCCAGAATTCAGCAAGGTATGCCATTTTTGATATAAATCCTTTTTTGAGAGGTTCCAAGTAGTGACACTAGGAGGAATTGCATTAAACACACTGAAGAACATTTTGTATCAGTTTCAGATCTTTATACATTACAGGTTCAAAGTTATGATTACATCAAGTTAGGGTTGTTGATTAATCCAAAACTAGGCATGTGAGACTAAAGAAAAGTTTGATGAAAATGATAATCTCTTGTTTTTAAAGTTAAGGAAGGTTTGAAGGAATGTGATCATATATACCAGGTATATTACAGAGCTACAAATCAGATTTGGATGATGAAATTGATGAGGGCTTTTGGTTGTGGTACATGTTGAGACAAGTAGTTGATGAGTTGGTGCACATACATGAGGTGTATAGTTGATGATGTTGGTACATATTGATGAGTCATAGTTGATGAGTAGTTGACACATGATTGGTGCATACTTGGTACATCATTGGAAGCACTTGTTTATGGTACATGTTGATTACAGGTTGGTGCATGGTTGATGCACTTGTTTATGGTACATGTTGATTATAGGTTGAGGTACAGGTTGATGCATGGTTGATGCATGGTTCAGATTTATTGGTACAGGTTTACAGCGGTATATCTCACAGTGATAGTCTGACAGTGGTTCCATCATTCTGCTTCTACTTCAGGGTGGCAAGATGTTGCAAGGACAGGTGGTTGTAGCCACCTTCCGGTTGTAGCCAGAGAACATTGGGGGTTGTAGCCTCCTTCTGGTTGTAGCCAGAGAATTCGGGAGTTGGAGCTTCCCTCAGGTTGTAGCCTGAGAAACTAGGGGGTTGGAGCCTCCTTCCAGTTGTAGCTGGAAAACAAAGGAAGTTGGTGCTTCCAATGAATGTAATTCTTCAAGACATATAAGAAAAAACATTCCGTGGTTTTCTCCTGATTTGGGTTTCCACGTAAAAAACTGGTGTACTATGTATGTGTGTGATTTTTTATTTCTTACTACTCATTATTGGATAATAATTCTACATTGATATAACATTTGAAGAAAAAGGATTATAATTATGCTATTACTGATTCACCCCCCCTCTTAGTAATCCAACACATTTTGTGCCAAAAATAATCTGGATCAATGGTTGAGATGCATAAGAAAGATATTGGAGAGCTTGGATGTGTTGTGACTGACTGTGGGTCAAACTGGATAGTGTAAGACATAAGAGAATGTGGCTGCAGGTTGCAGAGGATCTGGGCATGTGATAAAAAGGATAAACGCTAGTTGGTCAGAAGTATACACAAGTTGTAGTATAGACTGGCAGCATACATACGTGGGCTGTACTATTGGTAGGGTATGTACATATGGGTGTTGCACTACAAAAAGGTCATGTACCTGTTGTAGATTGATATCTATTGAGGATTGTTGCCTCATCTCAGTTGGTCTTGAGTGTGTAAGTTGAGTCTTGCATGATAGAGCTTGTTCTTTTGTAGAGTTGTACTCTATTCAGTTGTTGCTGAAAAACCCCAAGGATTGTAGTCCGTAATAAAAATAAAATTGTACATACTTCTTGTGTTCCTTGTGTTCCTTGTGTTCCTTGTGGTGATTACTTGTTGATGATATATTGTTGATATATGTTGTTGATATTTGTTCACATCTAACTAGTTATAAATGACAACAATGAGTAATGAGTAAAATGTTGAATGCTAACTAATGAGTTTTGTGTAAGAGGGAAGTATCGAAAAAGATCCCCACACTCATTCACCCCCCCTCTAAGTGTGGTAGGTGTGCCCAACAATTGGAATCAGAGCAGGCCTTCACTACAAGACTTAACAAGATTGAAGGAGATCCATAGACACACAAATGGATGATGAAGTTCCAATCCTTGATGAGGAAAACTATTCTTCTTGGAGAATAGAGATGAGAATACATTTGAAGGAAATGGGAGCAGCTATTTGGAAGGCATCCATTGGTGGATTAGTTTCATTGAAGAACAAGTCAAAGTTTGCAGCTCAAAGGGAAGGAAAGAAGAATGATGCATTGGCTCTCAAGACCATTCTTAGTGGACTCTCAAGCCCTATCAAAGAGAGCATGGGACAATGCACTTCCGCCAAGGATCTATGGATAAAGCTAGAGGAGACATATCAAAGAAAGAAGGAGAAGGAAGATATTGAAGACCACTCCATCAAGATTATCAAAGATAAAGAATCATCAAAAACCCTTGATTGTATTATTTCAAAATGTGATCTTGAAAACATTTCAAGTGAAGACAAAGAATCAAGTGATGATAGCACAAAGGAGGATCTTGAAGAAACTTCAAATGAAGGCAAAGAATCATGTGTTGATGTTGGGAAAAAGGAAGTTCATGAAGATACTTCAAATGAAGGTAAGGAACCCCAAAAAACCTTTATTGCAATGATGATGATGATTTTTTCTCTACAAGTGATGAAAAAGATCTAGAAACAGTTTGTGTAAAGTTTGATGGTAATTATCCCATGAAAAGAATAAAAGAAAATATATTAAAACTTCAAAAGGAAGTTGAAGAGGGCTTATATAGATATAGAAGTGATCATTATTATATAGACTATAACTATATTTTAGATGACACTAAGAAGTTTCTTAGGAGGAGTCTAAGGCACATCTTAAAATTAAAGGAAATTCTCAAGGAAAAAGAAGAGATCAATAAGACTCAATTAGAAGAAAAGGGAGAAGAGATCACAAGACTAAAGAATGGAAAATAAGATATGAAGGTAGATGATGATATTAACAAAAGTTTTTAAACTATTGTCCATCTCAAGACCCAAATTGAGGAAGCCAAAAGAATAGATGAACTATTGAAGAATGAAATAAATGAAAAGGAAGAGTTGTGTTGTAATTTAAAAGCTGAAATTGTTGACCTTAGAAAGAAGGTAGAAAAGTCAAACAAATTCTTGAATAGCTCAAGAATCTTGGATGATATCTTGGAAATTCAAAGATCACCACTTGATAAATCATGTCTTGAATACAAAGAAGAAGCTACAGATGTTGAAGCAAGCACCTCAAAGAAGCATGAGGTAATTCCATCAAAGAAGGAAGACAATGTTGCAAAACAACCATCTACACAAGGCAAAGAAAATTCCAAAAGAGCAAATCAAGGAAGACATCAAGAAGCTATCCTTGGGACACCAAAGAAAAGGTATGAAAGTATTTTTCATGGGCATTGTTATTCATGTAATGAATATGGTCACAAATATTTTGAATGTAAATCTTATGAAAGGAGATACAATGGAAGATTTTATAACACCATAAGGTGTTGGAGATGTGATCAAGTAGGACACATTGTTGTTCACTGTAACACCATGAGATGATACAACTACAGTGGATTTGGCCACAAATCCCAGGATTGCTAGAACAGAAGAAGAAAGTCCATGATGAGGAATTCACATAGCATGGATAGAAGAAGGAATGAAATAAGGAAGGGAGACATCTTTGAAAAGATGGATCCTCAGAGCTCAAGTTCTAAGAAGCAGGGACATCTATAGAAGTGGGTGAAGAAGACATTGTAGACAGATCAGAATGAAAGATTGAAAGGGAGTTCAAGTGTGTTATCCACAAAGGCATACGTGGGTGATAGTGGTATCCTTTGTGTACATACAGAAGCTGACCTTGAATAGGTCGCGTACATATGCGAGCTGTTGTGCATCAGACCGCATATATGTGGTAAAGCCTTGGGAAAAAGGCAATGCACATGGATTGCAACTTGATATGTTGGTATAACTAGGTGTTGGAGAGTCCAACATTGTTTATTACAGGTTCTGACACTGTTTTAAATAGGTTTTCATGGTTCTATGTTAGATCATGTAAGGTAACAATGTAAAATAAATCTTGGGTGCATTGCACTAACCCATGAGTATGGATTGATGTTGATCTATTGGGGTACATGGCTGGTAAGTATTTGAGTTTCATTGATATATCTTATGATGTATTATTGGAAGCATATGTTGGATATCATGGTGCATGCATTTTGCATGTGGTTGGGCTACATATTGAGACATGTAGTTGGTGAGTTGAGTTGATAGTCATATTGTACATCATTGGGGAGTCATAACTTGTTGATGCATGGTTGATATACTTGCTTGTGATGATGCATGATGGTACACTCATAGATGGTATGTGTTTGGCATATTTATAGATGCACATGGTTGGCATATTGGTAGATGCACATGTTGGCATATTGGTAGATGCACATGCTAGAATATGGTGGATACATTCCATGGATGATATCTGTTGATGTACATGGTTGATACACATGGATGTTGTCCATAATGTACTTGGTTGATATCTTGTTCATGATTCTCTATTTTCATTATTGACATATCCTTTGTTTCATGATGTATGGTATGACACAAGTTTGATGCATGACCAGGTACAAGGATCGTCATAGAGAGAGTGGTTGATCTATGATCTAGTTGAAAATAGGGGGAGTCATTCTTCTTATGATTCTAGATGGAAATAATTATCAGATGCATGCCTAGAAAATATCTCTATACTTGAGGAAAGAGCACAAAGGCATAATTCCAGGGGGAGTGATGGTCATAGAGGGAGCATGAGCAATGTATTTTCAGCATTACATCAGATTGATATCCCTTGTTCAAAAGGGGGGAGATTATTCAACGGCAACAAGATAGGGGGACAATCCCCAAGGAGAGTTCAATCAAGGGGAGAAGCCCCAAGAGGATAATGGCCCTTTTCCATTGATGTCAAAGGGGAAGAGATAGTCACATTTATGTGATTGATGTTTATTAGACATAGTCTAATGAGAAGAGATAGTAACATTGTTATGGGAGAGATAGTCACATGGTTGTGATTGATGACTATTGATGTAGAAAACGCCTTGTCTACATGTTGACATCAATGAATGGTGTTGACATCAATGTTGGTATTGCCATCAATGCCAAAAGGGGAGATTGTTGGATCATGTTGTCATTGATGCCAATGGTTTGATTATTTTGATGTCAAGTGATTGAGTGATTAATTGATGTCAAGAGATTGATTGATGTCAATGGATTGATTGATTGATAAGATTTATTGATCGACGATTGATGCACAATGTATATGTATTATCCTTGATGAGAATGATAGATGTCAAGTGGAAACCAATCGATGGAGATGGATCAAGATGCACAGATGAAGATGGATCACTGAGTTGTCATTGATACATGATGAAGATGAATTCTTTGATATATTATGCATAGTTTGATGACTCATTATTGTCTTGTCATGATTAATAAGAAGTACAAATGGATGAAATCCAAAGTGGTCCCCTTATGGTGAAATCCTTCATGGGAAGATGCATTGTGGTTGAGTTGTGGTTAAGAGAACCCATGCTTGTATGTAGAATAATGAGATGAATATCAGTGACTTTGTTGGTGAAATGATCCTAGATGGATAGTTCTTGTAATGCCATTTTCGGTGGTATGTGGAATGTCACATAGCTCCTCATGGTTTGAGAGTTATGACCTTACGAAGTTGGAGGACCCCCATATGATGGCTTGAAGCCCCAAATGGTCAAAGAAGTTAGAGTGATTGAAAAGAAGAAATCATTATTTTAATGATAAAGTAAAGTGACAAAATCAAGAAGAATTATTTGAATAAAATAATGGATAACTTTCTATTTATTGAAAGTGGTTAACCCTAAAATAAGGAAGTGACCTAGAATATGAAGAGTATAAATAAGAGGCTAGGGTATCTTGTGAAAATACACTTGTGGAAGACTCTTGAGAATGATTGAAGATCTATTCTAAGAGAGAGATATGATCTGGATGATCTCATGAGCACATTAAAGTCTCAAGAAGTCTGAGGTCATGACAATAGAAGTATCGGAAGTTCAGAAGCCCTAGTTTCTGAGCTATACGCCAGCTTCTTTGATCTAGGGTGCATACACATGCGGGTTGAATGAGTAAAGGGCACGTATGGTTCATGAGGTATTGAATATCTATGTTTGAGCTGATGACAGGCTCTTGGATGATGAAGCAGGTTCCATATATGCATTCTATGGGCTCAGATCTTCCATAGAAACTCTGGTATGATTGCAATATTTGTCTTGATGGAATTTCTTGTTTGTTGTGAGGTGAATGCTTGAGGCATTTTTGGTATGGTTGTTGTGATATGGTATATGTTGGTTGATGGAGTGATCAACACTCTTGTGACTTAGTACTGATATGATGGCTACAATATACTTTTTGTTTATACATGATTGAATAACATTCATAGTGTATGGTTGAGATGCATGAGAAAGCTATTGGAGAGCTTGGATGTGTTGTGACTGACTGTGGGTCAGACTAGACAGTTGAAGACAGAAGAGAATGTGTTTGTAGGTTGCATAGGATCTGAGCATGTGATGAAAAGGATAAGCCCTAGTTGCTCAGAAGTATACACAAGTTGTAGTATAGACTGGAAACACACATACACACGTTGTACTACTGGTAGGGCACGTACATACATGTGCTACACTACCGACATGTCGCATACCTATTGAAGATTGATATTTATTAAGGATTGTCACCTCATATAAGTTGGTGTTGAGTGTGTAAGATGATTCTTGCATGATAGAGTTGGTTCTCTTGTAGAGTTGTACTCTATTCAGTTGTTGCTGAAAAACCCCAAGGTTTGTAGTCTGTAATAAAAAGAAAATTGTACATACATCTTGTGTTCTTTGTGTTCCTTGTGGTGATGACTTGTTGATGATATATTGATGATATATGTTGTTGATACACATATAACTAGTTATAAATGAAATCAATGGGTAATGAGTAAAATGTTGAATGCTAACTAATGAGTTTTGTGTAAGAGAGAAGTATTGAAAAAGAGCCCCACACTCATTCACCCCCCCTCTAAGTGTGGTAGGTGTGTCCTGTTAGCACTAGGAGTCACCTTCAAATTGCATGGAAGGAAATCCCAATACCCATCAAGTTGTAAGTGAATGTAAGGGTGTTTAAAGGGTCAAATGGAAAAGGACTCAAGTGATAATGTTCTAACTCAGATAATAGGGCTAGTATGCACTAGCAATTAAGGTCTTGGCTAATTTCAATCAGTAGTTTGGGAGTAATTATGAATAGAGGGAAGAATTGAATGATAGAAGTGTAGGGATTGTTGTAAACATCAGGTCCACAAAATCCTAAGGAGGAAAGTTTATTAACACAAGATCTTATTGAACTGAGAAACTAAGGAATCTAAATAAAAATCATGATAACATAATGATCAAACATCCATCATAACATCACCATAATTATTCTTGTGAATCATTCAAATCATGAACATTTATCATTAGAAGCAAATAGGATGAAAAAGACTTTGATTTCTATTAGTCAAAAAGTCTTAAGTCTAGTACATCAATAGATCACAGTTACTTCATCAAAATATTACAGTATAAGGGAGCCTTGCTCAACCATCCAAACCTACTAAAGAAAATGATCTATCTATTTATAAAAAAAGGGAGACAACAGCTAGAAGTATGAGCTAGCCTCATTCCCTTGAAAAACTCTAAACATTTATTTAATCTAACAACTTATTTAACCACCTATGCTATAAAACAGGAAAATGTTGGTGACTAATCCAACTGAATTTCAAACTAATTTGATTCCCTTTTGTTGCGCAGCTCCTTCTTTTCCATGTGTCTTTCAAAGGACGTGGTTGTCTTCATGATGTTTGCTACTGCTTCTCCATCCTTCTTCATCATCAATTTATCCAAAAGTTGTTAGCTTGGTCCTCCTAGATCCCTGGTCTTTATTGGCAGCTTCCTTGGGTAGCAAAACTGGGTAGGGCACTACAAGGAGAAAAGGTAGTGCATGTAGGTAGTGTCACTATGTTTCATATGTGTACAGACTCTACTCTGTGTGAAATATTAGGTAGCACCTATAGGTAGCGTCCCTGTGTTGCACCTATGTGCAAACCTTTACCCTCTGTGAAATATTTGGTAGCGCCATTAGGTAGGGCCACTTACTCTACGCCTGTATTTCAACTCTGTTTTCTGCCAAATATTAGGTATCGCCTAGAGGTAGAGCCACTTACATGCGTCTGTGTGCTGGTTTAGGTAGCATTTCCAAAAACACAATGCCTTCAACCTTGAACATGTTCTGAGAAATTTGTGGTCTTTCATGATGACAAAACCATTTTACTTAGGTGCCTTGATCGTACAATAGGTAGTTCCCTTTGCCACTGGGGGAAGCTAGCACTTAGAAAAAACTCAAAACCCAGCTACTTAAATGCTTAGAAGCATTTATAGATGGCAGAGATAATATTTTCATATCAGTTAACCCTCCCCAAAAAGGAACATCCTCAAAAATGGGGCTTACCTTTTACCAACTCTTTTTTCATTTTGACATTTAACCTCACACTCCTTCTAGTAGAAAGAGTATCTTCAATTGACACAACAGACTTCTTCTTCTTAGCATTGACAGACTTCCTCTTTGTAGTTGTGCTCTCCTTAGCTACTATTTTGTCATCCTCAATGGTAGCTTCAACCAACACCTGTAAATTTCTTTGGGCTACCTCATCTTGAAAGTGCTTCAGCTCAGCCTTTAACTTCTTATTTTGAGACTGGAAGGCTCTGTTTTTCTTGTAAATATTTCTTAACTATATGTGAAGGGGATGGGCCTTTCTATATGCAAACCTTGCCAAGTCAAGGGTGTTACTGTAGCCATCCATGAGCTCTTTCATCTAAGCCAATTTGACCTTATCTTCTGCTTTAAGATGAGCTATTTCTTTTCTTACATCTCTAAGCCGCTTGATAAGTATTTTGTAGGTCTGACTGTCAGGAGGAACAGTGGCATGTACAGTCTCACTAGGATTTTTCTTAGACTCCTCTTCCTCCTGCATGGGAAGTTTCTTGTCAACCTCGTCAAGTTCCTTGATGGCTTTACCTTTCTTTCAACAAGATTCTCAATGCCTTTCTTAGAGGTTTCATCTTTACTCTCCAAAGGTATTTTAGTACCTTTATCCTTACCCTTTTGTACAAGGGTTTCTTGTTTCCCTTCAGTAGGCTGAGAACTACCTTTACCCTTCTTCCTCTGAGTAAGGGTTTCTGATTTTTCCTCCATAGGATTTTCAATGCTCTTACCCTTCTTCTTTTGAATAGGGGTTTTTGGTAAAGAATGCTCTTTGAAAACCCCCTTAGGAATTGATGACCTTGTGAAAGGTCTTTTACCCTTGATTTCGACTGCTGGAGGAGAAGAGGGAAAGAGAAGCTTCTTCCCTTTATTGGATGCAGCTTTGGTAGAATAAGGCACCTCTTCTAACCCTGGTGAAGGGGGTGGTGAAAAATCTCTGTGTGGAGAAGGACAAACTTCTTCCTCAACTTCTGTGACCTACTTGTTGATCTCTGAAACTTGAGCATGGGCTCTGCCCTTCCTCTTCCTGCTGGTCCCTGATTTAGTTGCATTGGTGGGTGAAAAAGGACTTCCCCTCTATGATTGAGGAGTTCATGTTATATCCAACTTGAAATGAGAGGTAACAACAAAATTCTCCCATGAAATCTCTTTCTTACCCAATTCCTCAGAGACTAGCATTCTGATAAGTCTAGAGTGGAAAAGGCTAGAATCCACATCTTTATATTTGGCTTGTATCCTATCTAACATCTTACCTAAACTCCTCAACAAGTAATAGGGAATATTCATCTCAACCTTACCAGTAAAATGTAGCAACAACCTTATATGGTACTGGTACAATGTGTTAAATATCCCCTCACAAGTAAAATATCTTTGTATGATCTTCAACAATTTGTCAAATTGTTCAATCAACTGACTCCTTGGCATACTTTTGGACAGATAAATGGCTTGATATTCAAGTTTAAAAAGATATTTTTCATAGGATGAACTCAAAGCCATGGCTTTGAACCACTTTTCACCTGTAATGGGGATCCTTTTTGCAGCTGAGATAGAGGCTTCAGTCACCTCAAACTCCAAATCACCAACCTTCATTTTCCTGCCATCAGACTACAATGAAAACTATCTTGCTACCTCTGGATGGCCTCTCTGCATGTTCTGACAGAAAGAGAGGAAACCTACTCTTTCAAAGGCCTCTCTTGCTATGGGTTATGTATCAAAAATATGCATGTCCACTGGTTCTGTCCTAACCACCTTGCCACCTTTGTGTGTCTTCCTCGATTGAGGAGTCTCCATGGATCAAAATGATGGTTTTTAAGAGGCTTAAGGGATGGTAATGACTAGGAAGGATTTGAATTAGACTTCAAATATATAAGGCTGACCCTTTTAGATAGAGTGATGCTAGTAGGCAACTTTAATAATTACACCCTTAGGCTTGTATAGGTATTCTGGAGTGTAAACAGTGAGGGAGTAATCTAGAATTGGTCCTTTGAAATTGAGTGAAAACACTAAACTCCAAGATGAAAAGAAATAAGGAAGGCAAAGAGGGTTTAGGCAATGCCTCTGGGTAGTGAAACACATACGCAGAGGATAGGCTATTTACAGGCTTGCGATCTAAATGACTGAGGCAAGCAGCAATAAATTGACTTATACACAAGAAATGAAGATACAGGTTTGGAAAAGAAATAAGACCAGGCCACCATGCAAAGACGAGACGCTTACAACTGTGTAAACTTGGCCAATCAAAACCTGAGCACAAACTTCTTGTGAAAATTAATATGCAGAGGGGGCGCAACATGGGATACCTATGGAGTAGACACCTATTGGATCCTTGAATGAAATCTTAGGATGATATTGCAAAAACTTTGGCCCTTGAACCCACTTCAGTCTTGAACTTGGTTGCCTTGTTTTCACCTGATCAGAACTTGTGAATTTGCACAGTGCATCACTGTTGAGATTTTCAAAAATATAAACCGTTACCAAGGCCCATAAATGAAAGATATGGTAAGAATATTTAACAAACTATTGGCACTGAAAATAAGGGATATGAGATCAGATGTGGCAATCATGACTTGAGGTGGAAGTATGATGAATTGGATAGGTGATACAGACGTGCCTGATGAGTAGACAATGTTTCCAATTCAAAAAATTATTAGATAAGTAAGCAAGGATGATGAGGCATGCCTATGAGGTCATGAGTGAGGAGAGAGGAGTGTCACATCAATCTAGTCATGGGAGGGATCGACCTAGGGACAAGTCATGAAGGGGACCAAAATGAGTCATGAGCTAAAATGGTTCAAGGATCAAAAACCAATTTGAGGATCAACTTAGAGCTAAGACTCAAAAACTTTAATCATCTAATGGGTCCTACCAAACATAAATTTTAAAGGGGTGATACTTTAAGAGAAAAATTAAAATCTAAGGCTTGAAAAAAGATTGAAAACAAACTAAAAGACCCAAGGCAATTTAGTGTGATAACATTGGCTCCATAGGGGATGGCATGCCCCCTGCGGGCTGCCAAGAATGAGTAGATACAGTGCCTTATCCTAGGTCTATGGGGTCAATTATTGAAATAAAAATAAAAAGGGAATGATATTTACAATGACAAGAAGAGCCACTCAAGGCTCAAGCAAAGTAATTTTTCAGGAAATGCCCATTAACGGGGCCACCAAAAAACCTCTTCATTATCCATATTCTACAACTTGAAAGTGTTATTAGAGAATACCTCAGATATTTTTAAAGGAATGATCCATAAAGATTCAAATTTATTGTGCTTTCCTTTATCCTGCTTCGATGCATCCCATTTGACCACCAGATCATCCAATTGAAAATCCTCTTTGTTCACCTTTTTGTTGAAATCCTACTTGATCTTCAGTTGATGGTCAACCGCTTTGTCTACAAGCTTCTCCCGGGTCTGTTTCACTTCAACCAACTGTTGAATACTTTTGTTCATATGATCAGGTTCCCCTTGATAATCTTGGAATAATTTTTCCACATGCAAGGCAAGATGAGAAGGAAAAACTACCTCAACTCCATACACTAGCTGGAAAGGGGAAAGTCCCAAGGGCCTTTTCACTGTCACTCTATCATCCCATAGAGAAAATTTGAGTTTTGAATCCCATGCATTTTTGTTATCCTCTAACATCTTTTTAATGATCTTTATAATGATTTTGTTCAAGGATTATGCAAGCCCATTTCCCCACGGATACTAAGGGGTAGAATGAATCAAAGTGATCCCAAAATATTCACAGAATTGAATTAATGGTTTAGCCTTGAATAATGCAGCATTATCAGTGACGATTCTGTCAAGACACCCAAACCTTGCTATGATGTCTTCCAGGAAACCAATGATCACTTTGTGTGAAGCATTCCTTGTGGGAATAGCTTCAATCCATTTGGTAAAGTAATTTGTAGCAGTCAAGATCCATCTATGTTGACCACTAGAAGTGGGATGGATTTCCCTGATAAAATCTAGGCCCCACTACTAGAAGGAACCTGAAGCTACCACAGGATTTAATGGCAAAGACTTAAGCTACTGCTTCTCGGAGAACTTCTAACACTTAGCACAGGCTCTGATCTTAGCACAAACATCAGTGAAAAAACTGGGCCAGAAGTACCTAGCTCTAAGGATCTTGTATGCCGTGGTTCTCCAATAATGATGCCCCCCACATAAACTATCATGAAAATCAGACATAATCTTTTTGGCTTCATGGGGGTCTAGGCATCTCAAAAGAACTCCTAATGGATCCTTCTAATACAAAATTTGATTAACAAGGCAATACTTTATTGATTTGAGTTTTAAGGCCCTCACCTTGTTCTTTTCCGTACCACTTGGAGGCTGTAAATTTTGCAGAAAACATATAATGTCCTTGTACCAACTGCAATTTTCCAATGTAGAAATGATTTGAGGACCTTTATTAGTCATCTCATCCTGTTGATTTTTTGAACATGAGTGAATGAAATTCACCCCCAATGCTGAGCAATTTGATTCAGCTAAGAGCTTAGCTAAACCCTGGCCTTTAACCAATTTTGTCGGCCTAATCTCCAAATCAAATCAAGTAGTTTAACAATCCACTTGCTTATTTTTTCGTCTATATCAGGATGAATATGAATTTCTTTTACAACAACTGATGGGACTGTTATCACTGAAATTTCATTCGTAAATGGTTACAAGAATCCAACATCATCAAACAGTTATGAGGTCACCCATGGACCAAAATTACCACAAAAGAATTTCCAAAAGGTCCAAAACTATACAACCAATGATAAAATTAAAGTGCGTTATGACTACACTGGGCGTGCGCGCACATACACAAAATAGAAACACAGGAAAATTGCACATGCGCCCGATGTGCGACTATGGTCACTAAAATCCGCACACATCTGAGAATGACGCATTTATGAGATTGGTCGGCCTCCCACCCACTTCTGGTTCAAATTCCAAGTTGATTTGATACCCAAATCTTGATTGGATCCAACTGGGTGGCTAGTCAAAGACCTAAAAATGCCCTAATGACCTAAAAATTCCCTAATTAGCCTCTTAGCTAACCCAACTAAGATTGTAAGCACCTCTATTTTTCTCACTAAGGTGACGAAAGAGGTGCAACAGGGACATAAGAAATAAATCTTGAATGCAGGACATAAACTCTTAAGGACTCAAGAGATTTAGCCAATGCAAAGGCTTGTTTGTCCATAATGTCATATTTTAGTTCAACATCTCTTAATGCCCTACTAAAAAAGGCAATGGGTTGTTCTAATCCTTCAACATTCTTCTACAATAGGACTGCTGCTACTGTATCAAAAGAGGCAAAAGAAAAAATAAGAAATTCCTTGGAGTAGTCGGGGCTGATAAGAACTGGGGCTTCTATCAAGGCTTTCTTTATTTGATCAAAAGAATCAAGGGCCTCAACATTCCATTTGATTTCACTATCCTTCCTCAACATAGTTGTGATATACTTAACTAACTTAGCAAAATTTGACACAAATCTTCTCAAAAAATTGATTTTTCCCAAAAAGGATTGTACCTCGTTTTTAGATCTAGGAAGTGAAAAAGTTTGTATAGCCTCAACCCTGCTGGAATCAATCCTTACCCATTCAGCTGACACGATATGCCCCAATAATTTTCCTTCTTTCATGGCAAACAATGATTTTTTCAGATTCAAAGAGAGGCCAAATTTTCTGCATTTCAAGAAAACCTTTCTTAAATGATCACAGTGTTCCTTATCAGACTAAGAATACACAGTTATGT
>ML809094.1:36529-47235 GCA_009831015.1 Picea engelmannii | reverse complement strand
ATATGCCCCAATAATTTTCCTTCTTTCATGGCAAACAATGATTTTTTCAGATTCAAAGAGAGGCCAAATTTTCTGCATTTCAAGAAAACCTTTCTTAAATGATCACAGTGTTCCTTATCAGACTAAGAATACACAGTTATGTCATCTAAATAGATCACAAAAAACTTAT
Source organism: Picea engelmannii (assembly GCA_009831015.1). Taxonomy (NCBI): domain Eukaryota; kingdom Viridiplantae; phylum Streptophyta; class Pinopsida; order Pinales; family Pinaceae; genus Picea; species Picea engelmannii. Next base: position 47,066 of record ML809094.1, on the reverse strand, counting down.
CCTTTTCTCAAATAAATGTTATGTCCATAGCTCGCTGAACATTTTCCCCTGCATTCATCAAACCAAAGGGCATCTTGGCGTACATAAATGTCCCCCAAGGAGTGGTAAAGGTTGTCTTCTCCCTGTCTTCTAGAAAAATAGATACCTGATTGTATCTGGAAAATCCATCAACCATAGACATCTTGGTTTCTCCTACCACCTTATGTAATATGTGCTCCATCTTGGGTAGAGGATAATTATCCTTCTTTGATCTTTTGTTCAGATTTCGAAAATCAACACAAAGTTTGATTTCTCCATTCTTTTTTCTTACTGGGACCAAATTGGCTACCCATTCAGAATACCTCAAAGGAATGGTAATTTTTTCATCTAAAAGCTTCTTAACTTCTTTCTCCATGACAGGCAACAACATAGGATTGATTTGCCTCAACTTTTGCATGAAGGGTTTGGTATTTTATTTTAGTGGGATCTTGTGCTCTATTATGCTTGTGTCATAAGTTCTGAGATCTTCATAAGTCCAAGTGAATACATCAGAAAATTCTTTCAACAACTTAGTATATTCCGCCCTCTTCTTTTCTGATAGGCTTCTTGACAGTTTGAAGTATTTTGGATTCCTTTCAATGCCCACATTGCACTCAGCTATATATGCATCATCAGTGGATACCTTCCCTTTCAATGCCACATCATTCCCATCAAATAATCTTCCCAAAGGAACCAGTCCCTTTGGTATATGATTACTAGGCAACTGCACAATATGATGATTATAAATTTTATTGAGGAAAATATCAACATGAAGAGTGACTTTTGAATCATGGTCCTAATCAATGTGTAATGAAGAAAATTCATCAATAGCCTCAAGAATTTTTTTAAGTTCTAAATCATCTTCGAACACCTTCCAATATTTTACATTGTCTGGTATAGAAGGCCTGTATTTGACTTCTACATCATACTTGATTTTTGGTGGCATAGGCATTCTGAAGTTGCTTGCTGATACAACTAAATAATCAGCCATGGTATTCTCTTCTCTAGGAATGAATGATATATTAAAAGCAAAGAAAAACCTGTCCACAAAATCCCACACTTCATTTCTGTAAGATCTAAGCCTAGGATGCTTTGTATGATAAAGATTTTTAATCTGATGGACTATCAATTCAACATCCCCAAATACTGATAGCTCTTCTATCCCCATGTCTTTAGCTGCCCTCAACCCCAAGACAAGAGCCTCGTACTATGCCACATTATTAGTAGTCTCAAATTGTAGTTTATATGACAAAGATATAGTTTCTTGAGTTGGTGAGACAAACATCACCCCAGCACCAACACCTTCCTTGGAAGAGGCTCCATCAAAGAACATCTTCCAGACAGAAGAATTTAGAAGGGGCTCTTCAGAAAAGTTGATGGACTTTTTTCTGATTTCTAAAGGGGCTTCAGGAGCATTAGTGAGCTGCAAAATACTAGATCCCAGATCTGTATCAAAAGAAAAAACAGGATGATTGGTGGGATTTTCTTCATCACTAATGATGTAAGCCAATTGAGCTTCCCTGTAAAGTCTTCTATGCTCTCCCCTAAAAACAGAAATAGTATCATAAGAGAGATCCATCTGCAAGGTTCCCCCTTGTCTTTTTATCCAGGACCTTGACAAGAGAATGCCAAACTTGGGGGGAACATTAGCAACTACGATATCCATAAGTATACTCTTCATGGGAAACTGAAATAAGTTCACCACCATATCCTTAATGACTCCAAGACACTTGAATTTTCTGGAGTCAAAATAATATAAATCATGATAAGTCTTTGTGACTTCTAACCCAAGTTCATCCATAAAAGATTTAGGCATAAGATTGTGGGATGCCCCTGAATCCATGAGACGATTGTGTAGCACCTTATCATGTATATTCAATGAAATATAGAAAGGTGTGGATGAGTCATCTTTGTCTTCTATCAAAGGACCTAAAATCATTACTGGATTTTCATCTTGTAGATTTATTGAGTCAGTGGCATTTGGAGATGATTATGGCTATAACATTTTGGATAAATATTTTTTAAAATCCTCATTTTTTATCAATTCCAAAAAAGGTACAGGGATCTTTATTTTCTGGACCTCATTCTCAAAACTGAAGGAAGGGGAAGGCTTCAAAATCTCTTTGGTTTCAGGAGGAGGATTTCTGATAAGAACTTGTGGGTTTTGAGAGTCTTTTTCCTTGTTGTTCACTGTCACAGCCTTGGAAAAATCTTGTTTTTGCACAGTCTGATTAGGGGCATTAGTTTTTTCTTCGTTCTTCTTAGATCTCAGATTATATCTACTAGAATTTTCCTTTTCTTTCTCTCCCTTTCTTAACTCATTAATTTTAATATCCATTAAAGATTTCTCATAAGAGGATTGAGTCAAGTGTGGGGATAGGGATGTATCACCTAAGAAGTGAATCTTAGGATCATCTTCTACCACCTCTTCTTCTTCATCAACCACTAAATTATTTTGCAAAGGAGCTTGTACCCTCTGATCAGTTCTCTCTCTCTGTTTCTAGGATCTCTAGGAAAGATTTGGGGATCATTATTTAGTCTCCTGTAGTTACCTATGTTATCATTGTTTTGATAATTTCTATATGTTTGTTTCTCTTCTGATTTTAATTTCTCAATTTCAGTAGAAATGGATTTTACTAATTTGGTCAACTCATCTACTTGAGAATGGACAACAAAGGAATCAGAAGTTGAAGCTTCAACTTTTCTTTTTCTCCTATCCCTATCAGATTTTCCCCTGACCTTATCTGATGCCACTATGTTGGATTCTACCTCTAAGGAAACATCTTGCATATGAACCAAAGAAGGTGACCTTCTTTCTCTCAAAAGGAGGCAGAATTCGGAATCAAATGCACTGGCACAAGTGATTTTTTCCATGGTTTCAGTGGGTTTGATCTCATCAAGGATCTTCTTGTACATTTTGTTAAATCTTTTAGAAAATTCATAGACAGACTCTCCTTCTTTCCTTTTCAAAGATCCAAATTCGGTGATGTAGTACAAAAAATCATTTTTGTCACCCCAATGCCTCAAGAAGGCTTCATCCAATGCCTCAATACCAGTATTGGATGCAGGGGCCAGACCCCTAAACCACTTCCTAGCCTCACGAAAAAGGCTTTGGACAAAAACCCTCATCCAAACATCTTCATTTTCAATATTTTGGTTATCTGCATAGTTGTAGAAAGCAACAAGATGTTTCTTAGCTGTTACATCTTCTTCTCCCGTGAACTTAGGCATGTATTTCAAATAATCTCCAAGAGGGAGAGAATTCACTGGCTGAGGTAAGACTAGAGGAGCATATATGGCAACCACTATGGCATCCATCCTATTTACAGGGGGGTTAACAACTGCCATTTGATTTTGGATTCTTGGTGACCAAGAAGGAGAAGGAGACTTGACTGTGTGCAGAGATGGAGAGGAAGGAACGAATGAAGGGGGTTTTTATTTTTCACAATAGAAGGCTGCGTCTTGGAAGAGGATGGTAAGGTCTAAGAGGGAGATGAAGTTCCTACTTCTTTGGCAACAAATTTTTTAACAGAAAGAGGTGTAGCAAAACCTAAAGTAGGGAAATCTTTAAAACTATCAAGATTGAAACACTTCTCAATATCAGGGGAAGAGAAAATATCAATGTTTTATTATTTCACTTCAGTTTCAAAGGAAGAGTATTCAATGGGAAACTCTTAAAAATCAAGTTTTTTAGATACTTCAACAGAAGATAAAGGAAGCTTACTTGATAAAACAGTTGGAGTATCAAGAGTAGAATCAGGCAACTGACCAGAAGCACTTGTAGAAACAACAAAAAAACTTTTTTGAGAAGCTTTTCCCTTCTTGATTATCTTCTTTGGTTCATCCTCAGGTGGTACCAAAGGTAGCTGTGGATTTTATCTCATTTTTCTGCCTTTAGGTGCCAGAGCTGAAACAATGGAGTCGCCAGGTGCAATCTGCAATCTTCAAAATACTGAGTTCTAATGCACCTTTAGAACTATAATATTGTTTCATTTTAATCCCAGGGAAAATTATTCAAATCGTTCCCCGAAAACGATGCCAAGAATGTTAGCAATAGGAGTCACCTTCAGATTGCATGGAAGGCAAGCCCAATACCCATCAAGTTGTAAGTGAATGTAAGGGTGTTTAAAGGGTCAAATGGAAAAGGACTCAAGTGATAATGTTCTAACTCAGATAACAGGGCTAGTGTGAACCAACAATTAAGGTCTTGGCTAATTTCAATAAGTAGTTTGGGAGTAAGTATGAATAGAGGGAAGACTTGAATGAGAGAAGTGTAGGGGTTTTTGTAAACATCAGGTCCACAAAATCCTAAGGAGGAAAGTTTCTTAACACAATATCTTCTTGAACTAAGAAACTAAGGAAGCTAAATAAAAATCATGATAACATAATGATCAAACATTCATCATAACATCACCACAATCATTCATGTGAATCATTCAAATCATGAACATTTAGCATCAGAAGAAAATAGGCTGAAAAAGAAGTTGATTTCTATTAGTCAAAAAGTCTTAAGTTCAATACATCACTAGATCACAGTTACTTCATCAAAATATTACAGTATAAGGGAGCCTTGCTCAACCATCCAAACCTACTAAAGCAAATGATATATCTATTTATAACAAAAGAGAGGCAATAGATGGAAGTACACGTTGGTCTCCTTCCCTTGAAAAACTCTAAACATTTATTTGATCTAACAACTTATCTAACCACCTATGCTATAAAACAGGAAAATGTTGGTGACTAATCCAACTGAATTTCAAACTAATTTGATTCCCTTTTGTTGTGTAGCTCCTTGTTTTCCATGTGTCTTTCAAAGAATGTGGTTGTCTTCATGATGCTAGTGCTTCTCCATCCTTCTTCATCATCAATTTATCCAAAAGTTTTTAGCTTGGTCCTCCTAGAACCCTGGTCTTTATTGGCAGCTTCCTTGGGTAGAAAACCTGGGTAGCACACTACAAGGAGAAAAGGTAGTGCCTATAGGTAGCATCACTGTGTTGCATATGTGTATAGACTCACTCTTCTCTCTATGCAATATTAGGTAGTTCCTGTAGGTAGCACCCCTGTGTTGTGCTTGTGTGCAAACCTTTACCCTTTGTGAAATATTTGGTAGCACCATTAGGTAGCGCCACTTACTCTGCACCTGTATGCCAACTTTGTTCTCTACCAAATATTAGGTAGCACTTGTAGGTAGTGCCACTTACACTGCGTCTATGTGCAGGTTTAGGTAGCATTGCCAAAAATGCAGCACCTTCAACCTTGAACATGTGATGAGAAATTTGTCGTCTTTCATGATGACAAAACCATTTTACTTAGGTGCCTTGATCGTACAATAGGTAATGCCCTTTATCACTGGGGGAAGCTAGCACTTAGCAAAAACTCAAAACCCAACTACTTAAACACTTAGAAGCCTATATAGATGGCGGAGATAATATTTTCATATCATTTAACTGTCCCCAAAAAGGAACATCCTCAAAAATGGGGCTTACCTTTTACCAGCTCTTTTGTCATTTTGACATTTAACCTCACACTCCTTCTGGTAGAAAGAGGATCTTCAATTGACATAACAAACTTCTTCTTCTTAGCATTGACAGGCTTCCTCTGTGTAGTTTTTCTCACCGTAGTTGTTGGTTTGTCATCCTCAATGTCAGCTTCAACCAACACCTATAAATTTCTTTGGGCTAATTCATCTTGAAAGTGCTTCAGGTCAACCTTTAGCTTCCTATTTTGAGACTGGAAGCCTTTGTTTTGCCTGTAAATATTATTTAACTGTCTATGAAGGGGCTAGGCCTTTCTAGCTATAAACCTTGCCAAGTCAAGGGTGTGACTGTAGCCATCCATGAGCTCTTTCATATGAGCCAAGTTGACCTTATCTTTTTCTTTAAGACGAGCTATTTCTTTTCTTGCATCTCTAAGCTACTTGATAAGTCTTTTGTAGGTCTGACTATCAGGAGGAACAATGGCATGTACATTCTCACTAGGATTTTTCTCAGACTCCTCTTGCTCCTAGATGGGAAGTGTCTTGTCAACCTCATCAGGTTCCTTGATGGCTTTAATTTTATTCTTCTTTCTTAACACAGGGGTTTCATCTTTTCTTTCAATAGGCTTCTCAATGCCTTTCTTAGAGGTTTCATCTTTACTCTCCAAAGGTCTTTTAGTACCTTTATCCTTACCCTTCTATATAGGGGTTTCTTGTTTCCCTTCAATAGGCTAAGAACTACCTTTACCCCTCTATGACTGAGGAGTTGGTTCTAGATCCAACTTGAAATCAGAGGTAACAAAAAAATTCTCTCATGAAATCTCTTTCTTACCCAATTCCTCAGAGACTAGCATTCTAATAAGTCCATAGTGGAAAAGGCTAGAATCCACATCTTTAGATTTGGCTTGTATCTTGTCTGACATCTTACCGAAACTCCTCAACAAGTAATAGGGAATATTCATCTGAAACTTACCAGTAAAATGTAGCAAAATCCTTATATGGTACTAGTACAATGTGTTAAATCTCCCCTCACAAGTAAAATATATTTGTATGATCTTCAACAATCTATCAAATTATTCAATCAACTGACTCCTTGGCATACTTTAGGACAAATCAATGGCTTGATATTCAGGTTTAAAAAAATATTTTGCATAGGATGAACTCAAATCCATGGATTTGAACGAATTTTCACCTATGTTATCACCTAATGTTGTAAGGAGGATGTTTTCCTAGCGAATTCCCCCTTTAGCAGAAAAAATGACCATAAGCAGGTCGAAAACCAACTTGTCCTAAGTTTTGTGAGCAAGCGCGTATGATTTAAAATGGGCGTAGATCTGGGTGGCGTGATCCATGTGCCTAGATCTATGGATGACGTCTGATTCTGGACCCCCCCTGTCGTTCTACCTTTAACGTGGGGAGGGGTCTGATATGGTGTTGCGCAAGTTTGAACGACTAGGATTAAAGTGCCCAGATCTATGGCTGAGGTCCAATTCTGGACCCCCCTTGCTCTTCTTACTTTAACGTAAGGGGGGTTTGGAATTAACATGTTCTCATGTGGGCCCCTCTCTATCCTAACACCTACCTCCAAAGCGTGCCCACCAGTCTTATCCTTCCATTTGTCCCCCACTTATCGTCTTCTCAACCTATTACCATCTCCATACCACTCATCATCCTCTCACCTCCTACCGTGTGTCTCCCACTCCCAGTCACCTCTTCCCTAACCGACTGTCTTCACTCTCCCTTCGCCATCACATCCTCCTTCCTCTACAAGTCACCATCATACACCCATCCTCTACCTTTCCAGGTGTCGTGTCCTCTTTTCTTTCGTCCCTCTTTCTCCTGGCACCTATACCCCCATGTCTCCATCACCTGTTACCTCCATCTCAGCATCCACAGGTCTTACCACTCATCCACCTGATCGCTTTCCCTCAACCGTGCCTATCCACATGGCCTCCCCTCCCTTCACTCCCATGCCATGCAGGTTAAATCGCCACTTCATGTGCCTCCCCCCCATTAAATCATTTTGTGTCATGCACCTCATGTTATCCTCATCCACGTCAGCAGACAGGGCCTCCTTGTAGCTTCCCAACAAAACAACAACAGATAAAGGGAGACTGTCACATCCTACAGGAGTAGAGTTTACCAGAGTATTTTCCAAATCCCGATAATTAGTTAATGAAAATGTGGAAGGTGGGTGAGACATCGTCTCCTCCCTTAAATGGAAATCTGGGAAAAGACAAGCACAGGGGTGACCGTTAGTCCTTTCTGACAAAGATCGCGTCCATCAGAAGATTGTATGAGCAGTCTGCCCAATGTCTACATGCGCAACCTGACAGAGAAGCTTCTAAACATCAAGCATTGATCTCCTAACATGATGGTGTTTCAGGGAGTCCGAGATAGTTCCAAGTTTATGTAGGCACTTTTTCCATTTCTTGTATCCATCATTGGTAGAGCTAAGCTCCCAATTGTAAAGTTTTGATGAAGCATTGGTTTTCCCTGGTTATGCATCTGCATGTGAAATTTCTTGTTTAACGACAATCAACTTATTTTTCCATCTTGTTTACATCAAATGATGAAAGCGTTCATGATTGACTGAGTCACATGAATCATTGTGACAGTGCTATATAAATGTTTTATGTTAACATTGTTATGGTTTCTTTTAATGTTCATATGATTTGAATACAAGAAGTTCTTTTGTTTAAATTCTTCCCCTTCGAGTTGTTGGAAGCTTGATGTTCATAGTAGACCTCTGCACTCTCTCATAGAAGTCTTCCTCCTACTCACCCTTATTACAACTCACTATATGACATTAAATTAAGACCTCACTTGTTCATGCATAGCCTTAGTCTAGGATTCTGAGTTAAAATGATATTGCACTGAGTTTACTTCCATTCGATCACCCCCCTTTTTAAAAACATTGTGACATATAACTGATGGGAGTCAGGATCTTCTCCTATTGCAATCCAGGAGTGACTTCTGATGCTAACATTGCTGGCGCTGTTGTTGGGGATGAAGTTGAAGATTTTCCCCGAGATTGAACGACATTGAGCCTTTGATCCTTAAGGTGCATCAGACATCAGAGCCCTTGAAGATTGCTACTGTGCACTTGGTGACTCCATTGTTATGACTCCATTGTGATGACTCCACTGTGGTGGACCTACTATTTTAGTTGTGTCTTCCAGAGGAGGGCACATGAGGTCCACTCCTCATCTGCCTCTAGCTATGCCTGAAGTTGATATGGAAAATATTATCAGAAAGGGAAAATCCTTCGGAGGGGGAGCTTCTACTGTTGAACCAGGTATTTTTGATAACTTTCCATCTCCTTCTTTAGAAACTCCATTGACTACTTCACATTTCCCTGTCATACCTTCGTGAGTGTTCCTGTTGAGTTTTCCCCTCCTTGTCTGGGATTGGAGGGAGAAATCCTTGTCACTCCTATCTCCCCTCAAACTGTACCTTGGTCTAGAACCAGGAACTTAGGATATTTTCCTACCCTAGGCTTTAACACCCCTCCTCCTATTACTGTTGCTACTACTGTACCCGTACCAAGCTCTGATCCCTTAAGCCCTATAGTTTCCCCTATCCGAACACCTTCTCCTCCTAGTTCTCTTCCACCTAATATCCCTATGGCAGGAGAAAATCCCCCCATGACTAGGATGGAGGCCATTATATCTGCTAGGTATGTTCCCCTTGTGTTACCTCAACCTCTCAATTCCCTTCTAGTAGATGGCTACCTTAAGCAACTACCTAGGTTTACAGGTGAAGGGGACATAACTGCAGAAGAACACCTTGAAGCCTTTTACAGTTTCACATATCATCATTTCATCATGGATGCAGACATATGGATGAGGATCTTTGTTCATAGCCTTGAAGGTGAGGCTAGGAATTGGTTTAGGTACCTGCCTCCTGGATCCATCGATGGGATAGAGGCTTTGGATAACGCCTTCTTGAGATAGTGGGGAGATAAGAAAGACTTCATGTATTACATGATAGAGTTCGGGTCTTTGAAGATAAAGGAAGGAGAGTTTGTCTCTGAATTCTTTAAGAGGTTCAATAAGATGTACAATAAGATCCCTGTTGAGATAAATCCCTCAGAACCTTCATCCAAAATTACTTATTCCAGTGCTTTTGACCCAAATTTTTGCCTTTTGTTGAGGGAAAGATGAGCCACTTCCCTGGCTCACATGCAGGACTCGGTTATGGAAGTTGAGTCTAATATATTGGCTATTGACAGACTTAGGAATAAGACTGACAGAGACATACCAAGGAGAATATCTGAAGCCTCCACATCCAATTCCTCTGCCCTTCCCCCTTAGATGGATGAAGTAACTAAGGTGCTAGAATCACTTTCGGCTAAGATGGAAAGGTGGGAGTTAGAAGGGAAGCTAATATATAGAAATTCCCAAAATAATGATAGCAAAGGCTTCAGGAGGCCGAATAACAATGTTCCACAAATTATTCCAAGGGAACAAAGGAATAGAGATAGAGACGATCAGATAATCCAAACCCCTCTCCAAAATAACCTCGTTGTTGATGAGGAAGGAGAGGATATAGAGGAGCTTGGTCCTAAAATTCACTGTATTGAAGACACCTCTCCTTTTTCACATTTGACCCAATCTTCATATGAAGAATCCCTCATGAACAGTCAAATCAATGAACTGGGTAAGGGGGAGGAGGCAAAAGGCAGTAGGCCTAACAGATACAACCTCAGGTCAAAGAAGAATGAAGGGAAGGATGATATGCTTGATCAGCCTCTCATAGTAGAAAGGCCTGCTAAGCTTGCAACACTCACTACCATGGAAAAGAAAACTCATAATATTTCTTCGACATCCAAAGAACCTATCCCTAAGGTAAGGTAAATTATTAAGCCTCATTCCTCCTTTAGTTTTGAGCATGAAATTAAAAAAATTAGAATTCCTATACCCCTCTCAGAACTAATTAAAAATGAAGATTTCAAAAGGTCCCTCTCTAAACTATTGCAGTCAGAGCCACCTCAGCTTACCACAAAATCATTAAATCTCCAAGATGAAAATATAGAAGTCA
>ML809094.1:8426-25289 GCA_009831015.1 Picea engelmannii | reverse complement strand
ATACAGAGTTCCAAACTGAACTCCCCTCATCAACACCATTGCTCCTCGAACCATCCTGCAAGTTCCCTTTTCAAAAATTGTTTTTACCCCAGCATCTTCCATTTTGCTTACAAAAATCAAATTTCTGGCCATACCTGGGATGTTTAGAACACCAGGAAATGTTCTTATTCTTCCATATATGAGTCTCAACTTGACCCTTCCTCTTCCTCTGATTCTGGTTTTCGAATCATTACCCAAGAAAAAATTACCTCCATCATACTTTTCATATTCGCAGAACCACTCCATGTGGGGAGTCATATGAAAAGATCCACCTGAGTCAATCAACCATGCCTCATGATCTGCATGTATACTTGAAGAGGCCAATTACACATCCTCTCCTTCTTCCTTGGAGGTCTTTTCTTCTGTAGAAGAAGATTCTTCAGATCCCTTCTTTTTCTCAACTTTGGATCTACACTTCTTCTTGTAGTGCCCTTCTTTTCCACACCTCCAACATACCCTTCCAAAATTTCCAGGAGATTTAGATCTACACTTAGACTTAGATCTCCCACTTGAGAAATTAGATTTATTTCTTTCCTGGGAATGTCCTCTTGCAAATAATGCATCTATGTTATGTCCTTCCATATTCTTTCATCTCATCTCCTCTGACAACAAGGACAAGACCACTTCTTCAAACTTCAAAGAAGTTGTATTACTACCTATGGCCACAACCAGACTATCCCACGAGTTTGGTAAAGAACACAACAAACTAATACATTTATCTTCATCTGAAATTTTAATATCAACAGATACTAATTGACTTACCACAGTATTGAAGGCGTTCAAATGCTCTCCCACCGAGTCTCCATCTCTCATCCTCAAGTTATACAGCTTCTTTCTCCAGAATAGTTTATTTACCAGGGACATAGACTGATACAACTTCCCCAAATTTTCCCATAAATCCTTGGTTGTATCTTCCTCTAACACATTCAGTAATACTAAATCGGAGAGACACAGTCGAATTGTGCTCTTTGCCTTCCGATCTGTCTTTTTCCAGTCATCAACAGAAGTTCCTGTAGGTGTCGTACCTGGATCTATCGTGATCCATTGATCTATGTCCACCAAAAGATCTTCCATATTGAGCTTCCATAGCTCAAAGCTTTTCCCATTAAACTTCTCGATCTCCATCTTTGAATTTCTTTCCATTTCTTTTCACCTGAAAAACAATACCGCAGATCTCCCATTGTAACAAGGCTTATCACAGTCCCGAGCCAAGCCCTTGATGACAAAGGCGTCCCCCTGAAGCCAATAAATCTATGATACCAAATGTAAATTCTAACCTTGTACAATATCTACTACAAACTAATATTCAGAAAAGAACAGAAAAGATACAATGGAAAATACAAACATTACACAGAGATTTTTCACCTGGAAACCCAAACCGGGAAAACTAGCATATATTATATTCATACATTGTGTTACATTTTTTACAATACAATATACATATAGGAGACAGTGGCATCCAAAACCCTAACCCATGTGCCGAAAACCACCTAAATATCATGTGGTCCCAGAAATATGTCGTCCCGGTAATATGTCGTCCCAAAAAAAATAAAATCGGGGGCACTACCCCCAAACCCCCACACGGGGAATTCCACCCCCTTGCACCCCCCTGCGCACCTGGTGCAGATGCTCAGACACTACTACTCATGCAAATAATATAACACATACCCAACAAAGAAATAGATGAGTTTTTCAAAACGGTAAAGGCATATCTAGAGAAAGATCCCATGGGGATGAAATATGATGGTTATCAACTGTTGAATGATGGCCTGCTAACCTACAAAGGTCGGTTGTATGTTCAAAATTATGATGACTTGAAGAGGTTCATAATGGATGTACTACATGAAAGACCATATACTGGCCATCCTGGCAAAAAATGATCACAACCACCAAGAAATTGTTTTATTGGTCAAGAATGAAAAAGTACATAGTTGACTACTTCGCTAAATGTTTAGAATTTCAACAGGTTAAGGTGGAGCGTAATAACCCAATAGAGTTATTGCAACCCCTTCCAATCTCCAAATGGAAATGTGAAACTATCTCCATGGATTTTATCATAGGATTGCCTAAATCAACCAAACAAATTGATGCCATCATGGTAGTTGTGGATAAGTTGAGCAAGGCTACTCATTTTATCCCTGTAAAATAAACTTGCAAGGCAATCGATATTTCCAATATTTTTATTAAATAAATATTTAGGTTGCATGGTATACCTAAGAAAATCATATCAGACAGAGATGCAAAGTTTACTTCAAATTTTTGGAAGTCTCTATTTTCTGGTTTTGGAACTAAATTATTGTTTAGTACAGCCTACCACCCTCAAAATCATTGAAAAACAGAGATGGTAAACTAGGTGTTGGTTATTACTCTCTCTTCCTACTCTTGGGATGACCTGGGTTCAAATTTGAATAGGTTTCCAACAAAACCCTCTAAAACTGTAAGCCCTCCTAGTAAACCAGAAGGAAACGCAACACACAAAATGTACTTCGTAGTCTCACCCGAGATAGTCCTATGGGTGACTGCAAAGCTCAAGTGATTGCAGTATAGGAAAGAGTGGGGATCTGGGATTTCAATTCATATTCTTAGGCCTTGATATGGTATTTATTCCTATTATTCTTAGTATTCAATCATCTTTTAAGTCTATACATGCATTCTAACATATCCAACATATAACAGAGCTCACTGACTTATCCATTCATCCATTCATCATCTAACTATTTACATAAGGTAAACATGCAATCAATCACAACACATAACACAAATGTTACCATGTTTCACCCCCTCCTGGGCTATATCCACAAAGATTTGGATTCTTGTGCTCTTCTATTTAGATTTATGTAATAGATGGCATCGCATGCACTACAATCTCGATCATGCCGTTACAAAACCGGTTCCAAAATCCTCTATGAGGATAACTAGATCACAAAATGATCCTCATCATATGATCTAACCCTCAAGATCTATCTACTTGACCCTCCTACAGCTCAACAACTTACAAAAATCATATCATATATTATATTAGTTCTCCTAGCCAAGAAATATAGTATTCTCTAACATTCTGCAACCCCAACCTAGACCTCCTAGGTACTTATTTATACTTATTTTTGTCTTATCATCCATTACAATCTCTTACAAATACCCTAACCTTAATGTGGATAGGTTTTTTTGCATGCATGCCTTGCATGCTTTCCTCCTTTGCATGTGGATTTCCCTCACATGTGCTTCTTTTCCTTCCTGTTGTCTTTTTCTAATTTAAGATTTACTTTCCAAAATTGGATTCTTCCTCAAAATTGTCCTAGACCCAAAAAGGCCCCAACATTGACATGTGGCTCATCCCAATCCACCTAGGTAGTGCATTCTCCCTTGATAGCCTCTGCTAGGCTGTGGAACTTGTCTACAAGTTCCCTTTCTCTTTCCTGGACCTGCACGACCTTCTCTATGAGCTCTTGCAATGTTTGAGATTTGATCTCCTCCTGGATCATGGTTGTGCACTCTGCCTGTGTTTATGCCATGTTATTCTTTGCCTCCTCCAACTACGTGATCATCTCCACTTCTTTCTGTTGAAGAGGTTCCATACGTGCATGTCATTCTTGCTCCTATGTATGCGCTACTTTTAAATATTTCTGCAGCTTCTTCATATATTGTGTTCCTTTCAGTCGCTCAGTAATGCTCATTGTCGTTTTCCTCTGCTTGAGGTCTTGGATTGTTGCGCTTATTCTTTCTTCCTCCTAGTCCCATTGTTGGACCTTCTCATCCTCCTCCAGCGTTGTCCAAAGTTGTGCTTCTTTTTCAAACAATCTTGTTGTTGTGTTGACTTGTTTCTCCATTTCTGCCAGTTTGAGTGGAACTTCTGCTTTCCTCTACTCTTGGACCTCAGGTGGGGTCGTGGGATTGAGATTCTCTTTTATATATTCGATATTTTTCCTGTACTGGTCAATTTTCTATGTGATGAGGTTGATATTCTCCTCTACGCTTCTCTCTGTTGCCTTCACAATGTTGGGGATTCAATTGTATGTCACTGTCAATCCATTCTCTATCATGTTTGCACATTCCTTATCCTATTCCTTTTCTAAAGTCAACTGGTCGCATGTGATTTGTACCATCTTTGTGACCCCTCTTCCCACCTCTATATTTGTGACAACTATGCGAGCCCTAGAGTGCACTTCCTGCATGACGCTAGCTTATAGCCCATATAAGGACTTTGTGGGGATCTGCACCATCACCAACTCTACTTGTTCCACCTCTTATAGGGAGTTTTGTGCCATCTCCTTATCGAAGCTGATCATTTGATGCGTTATCGTGAATGTCTCCCTACCCTGGATGACGAATTGTACAGTCTCCTCACCTTTTCTCTGCATAGGTGTCCTATGTGTCTCCTCATGTTGTTTCGTAGTGGCCTGCGACTCGGCCCAATTTTGTAGATGTTAGATGTTTTCATGAACCTCTAGCATCTTAGCCATAATTTTCTCCCTTTACGCCTCTGTTGTTCTGACCACTCCCTTACTCCTGTCTTGGACCTTGCTCCTGCATTCATTAGACCAAACAGAATTTTAGCATACATAAATGTACCCCAAGGAGTAGTGAAAGTTGTTTTCTCTCTATATTCAGGTAGGACAGAGATCTGATTGTAGCCTAACAAGCCATCAATCATAGACATCCTTGTTGAACCAGTCACTCTCTGCAAAATATGTTCCACCTTAGGAAAGGGATAGTTATCTTTCTTGGAACTTCTATTAAGATTTTTGAAATCAACACAAAGTCTAATTTCACCATTATTTTTCCTCATAGGGACTAGGTTGGACACCCACTCAAATTACCTTAAAGGTGTGATGATCTTAGCATCAAGCAACTTCTTGACTTCCTTTTCCATAATAGGAAGCAACATGTGATTTATCTGTTTTAGTTTCTTCCTAAATGGATTGGTCTCATCTTTCAAATAAATTTTGTGTTCAATGATGCGTGTATCATAAGTTTGTAGATCTTTATATTTCCAAGCAAATACATCAGCAAATTCCTTTAATAAATTTACATACTCAACCCTTTTCTCCTTGGATAAACTGCTAGACAGCTTGACATACTTGGTATTTTCTTCTATACCTAAGTTGCATTATGTCACATCAACTTCTTCATTTGAACCTTTAAACTTCACAAGAACATCATTTCTGTCAAATAATCTCTCCAAAGGAACCAACCCTTTGGGAATATGGTTACTAGGAAGTTGGAAAATCTTGTGGTCTACAATTTTGTTGAGGAAAATATCAACATGAGGGATTTTTGTATCATCATGATATTGATCAATGTGAAGAGAAGAAAACTCTTCCATTGTTTCCAGGAATCCCTTAATCTCAAGATCATCCTCAAAGACATTCCAATGTTTGACATTTTCAGGTATAGAGGGTCTATACTTTACTTCCACATCATATTTGAGCTTGGGGGGAAAAGGGATCTTAAAGTTACTTCCATAAACAATAAAATAATCTACCATAGCATTTTCTTCTCTTGGAACAAAAGAGATGTTAAAGTTAAGAAAAAATGTCAATAATATCCCAATATTCATTTATGTAAGTCCTTAACTTGGGATGTTTTGTTTGATATAGATTTTTAACCTGATGCACAATTATTTCAACATCTCCAAACATTGTTAACTCAATCTTCATATCTTTAGCAACCCTCAAAACCAACGCAAGACAAGAGCCTCATACTTTGCTACATTATTTGTGGTTTCAAATTATAGTTTTGTAAGACAAGGATATGATTTCTTTAGTTGGGGAAATAAAAACCACTCCATCACCAACAATTTATTTAGAAGAGGCCCCATCAAAAAAATATTCTAAAATAGGGTATTTTGAGGAGGTGTCTCACAAGTTTTAATAGGTTGTTTTCTGATTTCAATGGATGATTGAGGAGCATCAATGAGTTGTAATATACTGGATCATAGATCAATGTCAACTAGAAACATTGGATGGTTTGTACGATTAGCTTCATCACTGATGATGTAATCTAGGTGTGCTTCCTTGTAAATCCTTCTAAATCTCTTCCAAATACATGAATAGTGGCATATGAAAGGTCCATCTGCAAAGTTCCCCATAGTCTCTCAATCCAAGATCTTGACAATAACATCCCAAACTTAGGGGGGACATCAGCGACCACAATATCCATGACCACACTCTTCATGGGAAGTTGAAACAAGGTAACAACCAGGTCTTTGATCACTCCAAGGCATTTCACTTTTCTGGAGTCAAATGAGTATAGGTCATGATATGTTTTAATAATTTATAGACCTAGCTCATCCATGACATTTTTAGGCATAATTGTATGAGATGCACCTGAGTCCATCAAGAAGATGTGAAAAACATTATCATGAATATTCAATGATGTGTAAAATGGAGGAGAAGATTCATCCCTATCTTCTACCAAAGGTCCCAATATGATTGTTGTTTTTTCATCTTGTAGGTTCACTAAGTTTGTGGAATTGGAGGAAGATTCGAGTTGCATCATTTTGGAAATATACCTTTTGAACTCTTCATTTTTAATCAGTTCTAAAAATGGCACTGGAATTTTTATCTTTTGAATTTCATTCTCAAAACTAAAAGAAGAGGGTGATTTCATAATCTTTTTAATTTCCGGAATAGGGGTCTTAATCACTATTTGATGGTTTTGTTCCTCTTTTTCTTTGCTTCTAGAAGCCACAACTTTAGAAAATTTTTATGTTTTCTTGGGTTGATTTGGTGTACTAGGCTTCCCATCCTTATTTTTTGACCTCAAGTTGTATTTACTTTGATTTTCATTAGTTTTTTCCCCCTTACTCAATTCATTCAACTGATTGTCCATAAGAGACTCCTCATATGCTGACTGAGTTAGTTGAGGGGATGGGGATGTATCACCTAAACAATGAATTTCTGGATTTGTTTCTTCATCCTCTCCTATTTCCTCATCAACCATGTTATTTTGAAGAGGGGTCTGAACTTTTTGGTCATCCCTATTTCTCTGATCTCTTTGAAGGATATATGGGGCATTATTCTTTCTCATGAAATTTCCTCTGTTACCGGTATCTTATGTTTTTCTATTATTTTGTCTTCCCTCAAGCTTCATTTTTCCCATTTTAGCATAAAGTGGTTTAACCAGTTTTGTTAGTTCATCTACTTGAGGATTAACACGAGAAGAATGAGAGGTTTATGCTTCATCTCTATTTTGTCTCCTATCTCTATCATATTTTCCCTCGATCTTATCAACTGCCAATATGTTTGATTCTACTTCCAAGGTTCCATCTTGCATATGAGCTAATGAGGTAGATATCCTTTCTCTCAACAAGAGGCAAAACTCAGGGTCAAATGCACTGGCATAGGTTATCTTGGCAGAAGTTTCAATAGGCTTAATTTCTTTGGGAATTTTATCATACATTTTGTTAAATCTCTTTGAAAAATCTGAAACAGATTCCCCTTCTTTTCTTTTGAGTGACCCAAACTTTGTATTATAATATAAGAAATCTTTATTATCACCCCAATGCCTCAAAAAATCATCATTGAGAGCTTCAATTCCAGCAATTGATCCATGAGTTAAACCCCTAAACCATTTTATAGCCTCACCATCCAAGATTTGTACAAAAAATCTCATCCAAACATCCTCATTTTCAATATTGATATTGCCAACATAGCTATGAAAGGATGTAAGGTATTCCTTTGCAGTTATTTCCTCTTCCATTGTAAACTTGGGCATGTAATTAATATAGTCTCCAACTGGGAGATCATTCATAGGCTAAGGAAAAACAAGAGGAGCATACCTAGAGGCCACTATGTCATCCATCCTATTTCTAGGAAGGTTAGCACCTGCCATTGGATTATGAAGAGGAGGATTATAAATTCTAGAAGAATAAGGAGGAGACTAGGTCTTGATTGGTACAACTGCAATATGGATGATGTGTAGCATGGGAGAAGGAAGAATATAGGGTGGATAAGTTTCAGTTTTAACAAGGAGAGGTTGATTCTTGGAAGAGGATGGTGGAAATTCCAAGGGAAATGAGGCTTCTTCTTCTTTAGTCACAACAAGTTTAAGAGAGGGATGAGAAGGAGAACCTAGGGTAAGAAATCCTCTAAGATATCAAGTCTAAACCAAATTACAACATCATGTGAGGCAAGAACTTCAAAACTTTCAAAAATCTCTTCTTTTAATTTGGGAGAAAAAGAAGAATATTCCACAGGGAAATCTTCAAGATTTAAATTTCTAGAAATTTCAACAGAGAGTAAAATAGGAGCACTAGATACAGCTACTGGTATTTTAAAAGTGGAATCAGGAAAATAGCCAGTGGTACCTGGAACAACAACTGAAAATATTTCTTAAGAAGATTTTTATTTCTTGATGATCTTCTCTGGGTTAGCTTCAGGTGTAGCCAGAGGTAGATGTGGGGTAGACCTCATGTGTCTTCCTTAGGAGCCACAACTGAAATAGTGGAGTCTGTTGAAATTACTAAGACAACTGAGAGTGGGGGTGAATCAGTTGTTATTGTGCTTAAACAATTTTAAGTCTATTAAACCATTTTTAATCTTCTCCAAGTGACTATCAACATTATACAAGATATGGACAACATAAATAATGAGTATCAATCACACATAAGATATACAAAGAGACATATTTTTCACGAGGAAACCCATAAAGGGAGAAAACCTCTTCTTCTTCGAAATGATAGGCAATATTTTAAGTTATGTACATCATCTGTATTTGAGAACCAACTCAATGTGAGGCTACTACCTATGTTTTACAAGCTCCAACTTGCTGAGAGCACCAACTCTCTGATTTATCTAGCACCTACTAGAAGGAAGCACCAACTCCCTGAGGGTTCCAACACCTACTAGATGGAAGCACCCACTTCCATTTATACAAGCACCAACTTGCATACAGAAAACTCTGTGTTTTCCCAAGAACCACCCTACCACCCTGTTTTCTAGCCACAACTAGATGGAAGCAACAAATCTCAATATTCAAGCATCAACTTGAATATCAGAGGACCATAGTCCTACTTGGCACCACCATACCTCCCTGATTATATTTAAATGAATGAATAAACACCAGTACAGATATTTCAATTCTTACCACTTCATCTTTGTCTTGCACTTCTTCTCTTCTTCTATCTGTTATGAGTTCTTCTCTGCTTCAGACTGTTATGCAATTCTCCTCTTGCTCCTATCTATTTAGCATATGTGCTTTGCTTCAAATTGTTCTGCAATTCTGGTTTTCATTTGTCTGTTCTACATCTCTGCAGTTTTTTTTTTAACTCACACTATGCATCTTGTTCTTTTCTTTTCTTACTGTTTAATTCATTTTACAATCCAAACAACCAACCTTACACTATCACTGTATTTCCATTTTGTACACTCCAACCTCTATTGTTACAACTCGAATTAGCCAGGAAAAATGCTTCAGCAACTGGATTGCCAACCGTCCAAGAAACACGATTTAGTTTGGCTAACTGATTCGTAACTGAATAGTTAATCATGAAGAGAAACAATAGCCCTTCGATTATATTCAAATTCACCTACACCATTGGATTACAAGCACTGGGTCTCGTGCTTAACCCATATGCCCATTGGCTGTGACCATAGGCTAATCAAAATGTGTTTCACATTTCCACTAAGTAGCAGGTTTATTCGGGTAGCCAGGATTTGCCCGTATAGATACGCGGTTGAGGTTTTATTCCAGACCCCCCTTGTCATTCTTCCTTTAATGGAGGGGAGGAGGGGGCATCCGGAATTGGACCATGCAAGTCTGAATGGTTGATATCGAAGCACTTAGATCTGTCGTTGATATTTGATTCTAGACCCCTCTTTCCATTCTGCCTTTAATAGAGGCTTTGCGTGGGCCCCACTAAAACCACTTACCACTTTCACCTCTCTTCGATGTGTGTCTCCTCCGCCTCTCTCTCTCCTCGCCTTGTCACATCTCCCACTCAACAGTCCTTATTTTATCGTGAGTTGGAAGGTTATCACATTTCCTTCCTTTGACTTTCCAGTCAGCGAAATGTTGATCTGTGGCCACATGTCCTGCCCGAAGATGAACAATCCTCCTTCTTTTGGAACTTTGTAAGCCTACCTCACCTTGCACTTTAATGAACATGCATATTCTCATGAATCCAACGATGGTCGGACCCCGCGCTCGGATCAAATTCCCAATATTCATTCTCTTCTATTGTGCGCTCCTCCTATCTGAATTCAGATCTGACAGTCATCGGGGATTCTAAATGGGATCCAATGATCATTGTTGCCCTTCACTGCTGATATTTCCATTTCATTGCCATTATCACTGCTCTATTGATCATGTTGATATTCACGTTGATCCTGCCATCAATGAAAAACACGCATAATCTGTCTTCTTTTGTCTGTAAATATGCACGCGTACTCTGTCTTCTTCTGTCTATAAATATGCCAACAAAGTCGCCAGGTGCAAACTAAAATATTCAATGTATTGATTACTATGCACCCTCAAAATCAATATTTCTTTGTCCTTCAATCCCAAGGAAATTTTTTCAATTTGTTCCATGACAACAACACCAATAATGTTATCACTGAAAGTTACACTTTGATTGCTAAAGTGCAAGTTTAGTACCCATCAATAGGTTTATGAGGTAAGTCTTAAAATGTGGTGTCAAATGGATAAAACTCAGTCCAACAATGTTAAAACACAAGAAATTCTAGATGAAGTGCATCAGCAAAAGAGGTATCGTTTAACTTAGATCAGGGTTTTAAGGATAAATGTGGATAGAACAAAGACTTTAGTGAGAAAAGTGTAGTAATTCTACCACTAGAATCAATATCTACCAGTAGACAAAGGAAGGAAGAGATTTTGATACAAGAGCTTCTTAAATCAAAGCTAAAACTCTGATAAAATTTATAATGACATCACAATCAAACATCCATTGCAATACAACTATAAATCATCATTTGAATCATTCAATGACAATAAAATTTCAGAGTGGGAGAGAAACAATATGGAAAGAGAGAAAACTACCTTCCATTAAAAAAAAATTCATCAAGTCTAATACATTAAACCAGAGTAGGCTCTCATATATTAATATCACCAAAAGAGTCTTTTACATCAACCATTCAAACCTCCATAAGGAGTTCTAATGCCTCTTTTATAGCCTAGATAGGGAATGATAGCATGCAATGTGAGTTTCATCCTCTAGCATATGATTATTCCATTCAAAACTAAAGTAATTACACATGTACAAACTAGAAATAACAAACTGCTACAAAAAAGGATAATGTTGGAAATTATCCTAACACCTTAATATTGCATGTTGAGGTGTCCTTTGATCACGTTCCTCTTAGTTCGAGGTATCCTCCAGCTTTAAATTGACCTCCAAACAGTTGTACCATTGATCGGGATTATTTTCGGCATGAAATGAGAGAAGAGATATAACAAAGAAATATCCAGATATATTGCAAGAGAGACAACAATATAACATGGATATATCGGAAATATAGCAAGAGTCATAGATATACAATAATACACTATTTGTATTAATTAAATAAATGTACAGACTGTAAAAATACAGAGTGAAAGACTCTCTAGAATGGTGGAAGCTTATCTCTAAGAAGAGATGTGACAGCTACTCGCATTCACAAGAAGATGATTACAATGTGTCTCTAAAGGCCTATTTACAATAAAATGGTATTCCAAAAAACTAACCCTAGGAGATGAAGTGCCAAAAGTCACGTGGGCCCTGTTTAGGTAAGTTAGTACATCAACTTCCTGGGATCGTAACTTTTGCATACAATCTCAGTTTTAGGCGTATGATAGCCCATTGGAAAGGTATCATCGAGGAGATACATTTTGGGGGCTCAATCATGCCTTCAACTATCATTGAGAATATCTATCCCAAAAAACCTTCATTTAGGCCCTCAAAATGGCCCCGGAAGCTAAAACTACTAAAAATAGTAAATTGCCAAAATTGCCAGAAAATTGTTTTGAGCCAGTTCGCAAAGGTGGGTGGCTACCGATATCCACCTGGATCAATCCTCCCTCCTTAGGAAGCAATGGTATCCATTACATTGAGTCCTCGGGGGAGAGGGAAAAGCATGTGCTGAATCTGCATCTTGGTGAGCTGCTTGCTTTGTTGGAGATGTCACGTTGCTCAGTTTGTGGAATTTTGTCATGAACTTGTTGAGGCTAAGGCTATTCAACAAGTTGAGCTACATGAGAGGACGATGTGCAGAAGGAATATTTGTACTTTTTTCAACCTTGTCGACTTGATTCTGTTGGATAGAAGGTGCTTGGGGTGAGGCTGTAGTGGTTGCAGTGTCCTTTTGTTTCCCTTTTGAACAGATTATGATGAAGCTAAATTTTGCAGTATGAGATACTACCTTGCGGCACTATTTAGGTGGAACAATAGTCAAAACTACCTCTGGTATTCTGTAGAGATGACCCCCCAAAGTAACAATGACACTACGGGGTCGAGACTCATAAATATCATGGTGCTTCCACATATATGGTTGGCCCAAGAGAACATCACAGACATCCAATGGGGAAACATCACATAATACCTCATCCTTGAAGGGTTGGATGTTGTATGAAAATTGACATTGTTGGCTGACACGGAGATATCATCCTTGGAAAAGCCACCTGATGTTGTATGGTTGTGGGTGTGGTGTTGTCAACAATCCCAACTGTTTGACGACCTTTGTTGAGATGAGGTTCTTTCGGATTCTGCTATCAACAATAAAATGCAGTGGGGTCCCCTTCACCCACATCTGTGAATGAAAAACGCACTCCCCCTCTTCAGGATCTATTGGTTCTTCTGGTTGAATTGTTGCAGTCGCGACAATAGCAGTGAGTTTTGTGTCGATGATCTGTCTTTCACCAATATTTTTAGAATCAGATTATGAATCAAGGTTCAGCTCCTTGTCTTTGATCTCAGCCACCAATGACTATTTTGAGTGACATTCATCGGTGTTGTGCCAGGGGCTTTTGTGAAAATCACACCATTTTTTTGTGTCCTTCTTCGTCTTCTCATGACCCTTATTTTCCTGTGGCTTAGACTGGTATTCAGGAAGTTGTTTGTTAGGGTTGTCTTTATCATACTTTGATTGTTGCATATTTTTAGACCCAAACTCTCATTTTTTATGGTGCTTAAATTTCTGCTCAATTTTAACAACATATCGATAAGAAACACCGAGTGATGAGATGTCTAGAAAATCCATTTCAGTTTGGATGTATCTATGTAGATCCCCATGGTATTTCAGGACCAAATGTCGTTTAGAGTCTTTGATACCTAGCTTGGTGCGCAAGATATGGAAGGTATTGGTGAACTATGGAACTGCTTGGCCCCTCTCTTGCCATACTGTGGTCCATATCATGTAATGGTCCTCATAGTTTCCAACAGGGTAATACTGTTCCTTTACTGCATCCACAAAAAAATCCCAAGTGGGCTCGACCCCATATATTCCAAACTCCTCAGTGGAACTATGCTCCCAATAAGTTTCCCACCAATTTTTGACATGGGGGAGATCCTTAAGGAGCGCGAATATGATATTTTCTCTGTCGAAAAAATTGTGAACAAAGAAATAACCTTCTAACAGATTTAACCATTTATCTAGGGCATCTACATCTATCTGACCTTCAAATATAGGAATACCAAAATTGACCTGTACCTTAAAAGACGAGGTTTCTCCAAAGTGGCATCTTGATGAAGATGCACTTGATGCTATCGAAAGGCATTGAAGGATGTGGGAAAAATTCTCCATCATTCCGTCCCTCTGTCACGTGAGAGCTTGCTCAAGCAACAAATTGATAGGATCGTCCACTCCATCGTTTTTATTTTCTTCTGCCATGGAGGGTTTCTTGGGTGTGCGAGAGAAATTGTATTCAAGGGAGGCAATCTCAAGACCCAACTTGTTATACTCAAACCACGTCGAGGACATGCATTGAAAAATGATCAAGACCAGCCTGCTCTGATACCACTGATCTAGATTATTTTCGACACGAAATGACAACGGAGATATAACACATAAATATTCAGATATATTGCAAGAGAGAACAATATAACAGGGATATATCAAAAATATAACAAGAGTCACAGATATATAGTAATACACGATTTCTATTAATGAAATAAATGTATAGAGACTGTAAAAATATAGAGTGAAAGACTCGCTAGAATGGTGGCAACTTATCTCTAAGAAGAGATGTGACAGCTACTCGCATTCGCAAGAAGATGATTACAATGAGGCTCTGAAGGCCTTTTTACAATAAACCAGAATGCCAAAAACTCTAGACATCCAAAAACCTAACCCTAGGAGATGAAGCGCCAAAAGTCACGTGGGCCTCGTTTGGGTAAGTTAGTACATCAACTTCCCAAGGTCGTAACGTTTGCATACGATCTTCGTTTTAGGTGTATGATAGCCCATTGGAAAGATATCATCGAGGAGATTCATTTTGGGGGATCATTATTTCCTTTGGCTATCATTGGCAATCTCGATCCCTAAAAACCTTCATTTAAGCCCTCAAAATGGACCCAGAAGTTAAAACTACTAAAAATAGTAAATTGCCAAAATTGGCAGAAAATTGTTTTGAGCCAGTTGGAAAAGGTGGGTGGCCACCGATATCCATATGGATCAACCATGCTCCCCTATCCATATGGTGATCTTCGATCCTCTTGAAGCCATCAAAATAGGAGTTCACAACATATCATGTAGTGTTGACTATATTAGCCAGTTTGCAGCGAAGTTCACAATGCTTAACTGTAGAAATAATTCGCAGCTCCAAGCATTGCAAACTGTCCTATAGCTGCCCAATTAGTCTATTTTAAGCTCCAAAACTCCCAAAAACTTCCTCCAGAGTTAGGGATTCCTGTATAAACTTCATAATGTGGTGTATGAGTGAAAAAACTTAGTTATAAGAAACATACTTCCTCAAAAATCTTCAAAAAGAAAGGAGCAATCATTTCAAAAATTGAGATTTATTAACGTATTCCATGCATCACTTTATGATCCTGGAACTCCTCCTTGTGGAAGCTTGTTCCAATACATTCAAGTTTCATTGGGCTATTTCTTCCTTAAAAGGTTGCAACACCAGTTTAAGTCTTTTGATCTGAGCTTGTAAGCCTCTGTTTTTCCTAAATAAATTCGTAAGTTGCCTATGGAGAGGCAGAAACCTTTTTGTTGTAAACCTGGATTTATCAATAGTTTCTAGATACATATCCATAATATCCTTCAACTTTTTTCTTTCAACCAACCCTTCTCCCTTCAAGTTAGAAATTTCCTTTCTAGCTTCTAAACAAATAGAAAGGGAGATTCATGAGATTTTAACCTGTGAAGTGCAACAAAAGTCTAATGTGGTACTAATAAATCATATTGAACATGACCTCATGGGTGAATTACCTTTGGATTACCCTTATAATATTATCAAATCCTTCAATCATGTGTCTCCTGGGCACTCCCTTTGATAGATTATCTCCCTGACATTCTGGTTTAAGGAATTCTTTGGAGAAGGTTGCATTTAGATTCATGGCCTTAAAATGCCCTTCACCAGTATTTGGTATTCCAGTAGCTAGTTCTATGGTTTCTTTAGATACTTCAAGTTCAAGTGTCCCAAATTAGTTTTAGTTCTATCAAAATTCAACAAAAATTCTCTAGTTAGCTCAGGGTGCCCTCTCTGCATCTTCTGACAGAAATTAAAAAATCCCACTCTTTGGAAGACCTCCCTGATCATAGGTTCAACAAAAAACAACTACATGTAATAAGGCTCAGTCCTCACAATTCCCCCTCCCTTGTGAGCCTTATTTTGTTGTGGAGTGTCCATTGATGCCATAGGAAGAAAATTGAACCAACAATTTGAGAGATGCAAGAGGAAAAACATAAAAATAGAGGATTTAGGGTTTTGATGGATAATATCTTTCAAAGGTTGGTTCTATCTAAGGATTTAGTGTTCTTCATCCTATTTGACCTCTAGGATTATGAAAGGACAACTTATAGTCAGGAAATGAAAAAGAATACACAGGAAAATGGAGATACAAGGAGAAAGCTTGTTGCAAAAAGATTTTGTTCAATACTTCACCATCATTTTTACAAAATTCATGATAACTTTACCAACAAAAGTATGTTTTAAATTTCCAAAATAGATATAATTGAGTTAGAATGGAGATATTGATGAAAACAAGTTGGTACAGGATCTGAGGCAGGTGAATAATAGTGCCAAGTTATTGCACAGAGTTTGTAGCACTAGAACAGGGGATTCGCAATAGAGTTAGTAGTAAGCAGAAATGGCTAGATATGGGATAGGCAAGGTGGCTTGACAATAAGGTTTGTTTAAATTTTGGTTAAAAGAGGCTAGGAGAAGAAATCATGATAACAAGGGTAAGTAACATAGTTTGCAGTATGGATCACCAGTTCGCAACACCTAGGAGAAGAAATGATATGCACAACCTTTTACTGTTCTTCAACAGAGCTAAAAATGCTCATGGAATACCTAGAGGCTGAGACTTGAAAAATGATATTCTTGAGCTTGAATGAATCCTTATGCAAATGGTCTAACCTCAATCTCCCTTTCGCCAACCAATTTGCAGCAATTTCCGTAGCGTATGTTTGAAAACACCAGTTTTTTGCAGTGTCGAGCCAGGAGTAATTTGAAATATTGGAAAAAAGTTAGAAAAACTTTAATGATGAAATCCCAGGTTATTTATTTAAAAACGTGTTAAGAACCAAATATCAATATAGCATAGAAAAACCTCAGAAAAAGTACTCAACACATTGAAAAAGAGATAATTTTAGATAATAAGCCTCTTCGAGGGGGCAACCTCCTTTTACCCCACTTAAATGTTCAAGTACAAGATGA
>ML809093.1:51926-98291 GCA_009831015.1 Picea engelmannii | reverse complement strand
TTAAGAATATATATGCATTGCTTTACTTCGCAGGTTTAAAACTTACAATATGAAAACGATTTAGTAAAATGTTTATTCACATTTTTCAAGGTTCACATGTAGAGTTTTGAATATGTTCCTTCACATTATAATGTATTCCTGTATTTTTGAATAAGTTGGGGTTGTAAAACTCCATGGGAAAAAAAAATTAAATCATCCTGTTTAATGTTCAATGTATTCCTATATTTTTGAATAAGTTGGTGTTGTAAAACTCCATGGGAAAAAACAACTCAATCATCGTGTTTAGTGTTCTCCCTATGTGTGTTGTTTCATTGGATCTAGTGCAAGGTACAAATATCCATGGTTCCCAAATTGGTATTGTATTTATAGAATTTTTGTGTATATATAAAAAAAATTGAAAAAACTTGTTGCTCTGTTTTTAGCATTCCATTTTGCATCCCTATGGAAAACATAATCAACAAGTAAACACCCTTATAGCCCATATAATCTCTCATTACACTCAAGCTTGGGAAAGTGTAAAATAATTTCATAAATATGCATAAAAATTATTGGTTATGAGTTGTTTCAGTGCCTAGAATGCGTATTGATTTAATACTCCCCACTTTTTGGATGAATGTAGTGCTGTCTAGGAAATGGATTGGATCACTTATTGAGCCAATATTTTTTCTAGATATTTTTTTATGGATTTGTACTCTTTTACGATTGCTTTGGTTGGCGTTCGCTAGTTAAGTGATAACATACCATTGTTAGAAAGTAGACTAAGAAACCATCCTCCAAAATATCTAAGACTTTCAAAGATATATTGGACCATTATGATGATATCATTGAAAATAAAAAAATCCATTCACAGTATTGATCATGGTGTGACATACACTACAATGAAACATATGGTGGGGTTTATTGTTTACGACAAGCATTTCGATTTTGTTTCTTAAATCTTCCTCCCATGGATAGAATCTTTTCTTGTAGTTTTAACTAACAACACACCATTGTAGGAAAGTAGGAAGATATACCAATCCTCCCATAGATCCAAGTCTTCCAAAGATATATTAAATCATTTTGATGTGATCATTGCAAATGCAATATCTATGTTCAATTATTATCATGATGCATCATGCACTGTAGTGAAACAAAAGGTGTGGTTCTGATTCATTGTTTATCACAATCCTTTGGGTTAATTGTTTCTTATATTTTCCTTCCATGGATGGAATCTTGTCTTGAAATTTAGGATAATAGCACACTATAGTCTAAAAATAGGCCAAGAATGTAATACCCCAAGGACGTGCCCCAGTTATATTATGTATTGTAATCATGTTTATAGGCTGGTGAGCCAAGTGTATATAATATGGTGGGCTTATGTGTTATTTAGGCTGGAGAGCCTAGGTGTTAAAGGCCAGGAGCCTGATTTTTGTATATGAACTCACCAAGGAGTTGTGGAATACGTTAAAGGGGACTTTGGAGGTTGAAGGGAGCTCAAAGGAGCAGATTTTTGTTAATCTTCCGGAGAGACAAATAGGTAGAATACAAAGGAGGAAGTGGATATTTGGAAGAGAATTTAGACTAAATTCTTATATCAACAACTACAAAATTAGTTATGTTATGAGAGATTTTGGATCTGACATCAACATTCTAACGATGAAAACCTGGGAAGCCATGGGTAAGCCCAAGCTTGTTTATTCACCTATTCAATTGCTCATGGCCAATTAGTACTGTATATATCCTGTTGGGAGCCTACAAAATGTATAAGTGGACTCAGTTGGCGTCAAAACATTCATAGAATTCGAGGTCATAGAAATAATGGGAGAGAAGGACCCATATCCAACTCTATTGGGTATCAATTGGGCATATGAAAATTACGTTGTTATAGATTTTAAGAGGGAAATCATGAACTTTGAAGTGGATGGTATGAAGGTAACCCAACCTATGGACCCTTACCAAGGTTCTCGATATATGGACTCGATGGAGGAGAATATAGAAGAAGATGCCATAGATCACCTCTACACTTTGACTATAGGGAAGCAGGTAGACCAAATTAACCCTATTGCAGATGGCTCAGTAAGTTGGAAGATATTCAATCTGTAGGTGAAGATTCAAATGTAGCTTTTGACAATTGGAAATAAGGAAGATATGAAAAATTCTCAAGGTGTTGCATGACTATCATAGTTTCTATGTGGGTTGGAGAAGAGGTTAGAGACTACCCTATTTATGATGGCACTTCAGTTTTATGCACCTTTCTTGTCGGGTTAGAGGATAAAGTTGCGCCAGAGCAAAGAATTCATGTACTTGATGTTGCGTTAAGATCCTCTTCATCTAGATGGTGGGACACCCACAGGGGTACTTTATCTTCTTGGGATGAAGCACATAATCCCATCCAACATTTCTTTATTCCCCCTACATAGGTTACTCAGCCAAACCAAGAACAGGAACCAAATAGTTTGACCTCAACTTTGGTAGCATACAATGGGTTTTCATATCCACGGGAGCATGTTGGGCATTGTATTCAGGTATGGGAAGCTGAAAAAATTCCTTCTCACTTTTGGGTGCATCAGTTTATTCACTCTTTGGGAAAAATTCAAACCACTTGGTATGTACATGACAAGGATTGACACCAAACTACTTGTTGGGAAATCCTTCAAAGCCAATTCTGCCAAGACTTCTTATTCTCAGGTAAGTCCCCTAAAATCACTCTCGCTTTGCAACTGATTAAGAAAATGTTTTTTTACTGATGAAGTTAATCATATACATCCTCCCACTGTTTGTCMTAAACATGAACACTTCCTTCATCATATCCTTTCACCATCCATTGCATGAATACCTCTGACTTGTAGTAAAATTGATGAAGACCCAAGAGACCCCGAAGGCCTAGACGTTCTTAGGAATTTGACATTTAAAGAATTAGAAGGMACTAGAGTTATGCATGACACTAGGTCAGGTTATGTTAATAACTCTTATTCTAAACCCATGAAGTTGCAAAAAATAAACATAGGGAGTGAGGACCACTCTAAGCTAGCTTCCATAGGGGATTACTGGGATGAGMAGACTGTGACAGAGATACATGCTCTGTTGTGGGAATATGAGGATATATTCCATACAAGCCTTTCAAAACTAAAATGTATTAAGGGAGATTTAGGGGAGATGAAGATAGAGTAAAATTCTGAATCAAGACCAGTTAAACACAAGCCATACTGTCTAAACCCCAGAATCAAAGAGAAAGTGGAGAAGGAGATTGATAGGATGCTGGCAGATGGAATGATTTTCCCTGTCAATAAGGTTGAATGGATCAATCCTATCACCATACAAACCAAGAAAGGTACGAACGATATATGAGATTTTGTGGACTATAGAAACTTGAATGTTGCGTGTGTACATGACCCCTTTCCCACCCCCTTTAGCAATAAGGTATTGGATCAAGTAGCGGAAAATGAAGCGTATTCCTTTATAGATGGATTTTCTAGATACCACTAGGTTCGAATCATCGAAGCATACAAGAAAAATAATACCTTCACTATTGAGTGGAGATCATTTGCATATACTTTTATGCCTTTTGGACTCAAGAATGCCCCAACAATGTTCTCTCTGATAGTGATTGAAACATTCCACAACTTCATTCAGACATTTCTTGAGGTATACCTGGATGATTGGATTGCTTACATCTTACT
The DNA here is from genome assembly GCA_009831015.1 of Picea engelmannii. Taxonomy (NCBI): domain Eukaryota; kingdom Viridiplantae; phylum Streptophyta; class Pinopsida; order Pinales; family Pinaceae; genus Picea; species Picea engelmannii. The sequence continues at coordinate 94,632 of ML809093.1, read as the reverse complement.
CAAGGAGAAAATTGGGCTATTATGATTGATGTTGGACCACTCCAGACAACTACAAATTTCCATTAATCTGAGAAAATGTATTTTTGTGTGTACCCATTGGGAATCTACTAGGACATATAGTTTGTAGGAAAGGAGTGTTATTCGATCCTACGAAAGTTGCAGGATTCTCAATATGCCTCCTCCTACCATTGTCAAATAGTGGTGGACTAGTTTGGGCCATATTGGATCCTATCACAGGTTTATTAGGAATTACGCAAGTATAAAATCACCTTTGGAACAACTACTAAAGAAATTCAAACAATTTTGTTGGACTCGAGACTATATTAAAGCGTTTGACCTACTAAAACATAAGTTGAGTACTGCACCTATTTTAACTTATCCTAACTGGAAAATGGAGTTCCATGTGCACATTAATTATGTGATTACATTAGGTTTTATTATAGCATAACCAGGGGAAAGAAATTGTAATCATCCTGTCTACTTTTCCAACAGAAATCTTTCCCAGGTTGAGCACAACAATACTATAATTGAAAGGGAAGTTTTGGCAATGGTTTATTCTTTACAAAAGTTTAGAGAATATTTGTTATGCGATCATTTTAATTATTTTACTAATCACTCTACTTTAAAGTATCTGGTTAACAAACTTGTGTTAGAAGGTCAAATTTGCAGATGGTTGTTGTTATTTCAGGAGTTTTATTTTGAAGTCATTGTCAAGTCTATTAAACTAAATGTGGGGCCAGACAATTTTTCTAGACTAGAGTTGGGAGAAAGTGGTAGAGTTGTAGATGATCAGCTCCCTGATGCATATCTCTTCTGTATTGAGGCTATTCTTGATTATCTATTGAACAATGCATTAATTTTAACCACTAGTACTATGTCAGAGGGCTATTCTGCAACTTAGAAAAGGAACCTAGTGGTTCATGCAACAGACTATCAACCAATTGCTGGCCAATTGTACAAATTAGGATTGGATATCATCTTTAGGCGGTGTGTGCTAGATCATGAAATACCTAATATTCTATGGGAATGTCACAGTGGAGTTGCGAGAGGACATGTTGGCAACAAGGCTACTTCCAGGAAGATCTTACAAGCAGGGTTATGGTGGCCTACGGTGTTTAAAAATGATAAGGAATATGCTCAGGCCTGTAATGTATGTCAGAGAGTGGGGAAACCATCTCGTCGTGATGAGTTACATCTACATATTTTCCGAACACTGCAAGCATTTGAAAAATGAGTTGTTGATATCATTGGTCTGATAAATCTCCCTGCCAAGCATTCCAAGGAAAGATACATAATTACTGCAACTGATTACCTGAATTGATGGGTTGAAGTGGAGGTTGTTCAAGATTTCTCTACAACCACAAAAACACGATTTATTTCTCAGAAAATTATTACCTGGTTTGGTTGTCCTCATGGCTTGACCAGTGATCAAGGAGCCCACTTTCTCAGTGAGACTATCGTAACCCTTACAAGATAATTTTTTATTCAGCATCATAGGATTAGTCCCTACCAAATGTAGGCTAACAAAACAATGGAAGCATTTAATAAAATCTCGGTGATAGGGTTGGCTAAAGTTTGTTGTGCCAATCATGACAACTGGGATAAGCGAGTTCCAGCTATGTTATGAGATTATCGAACTACCACTAAGAGATTAAACATGTGTACTCCTTTTTAACTGGTATATGAAAAAGAAGCAATTGTACCAACTGAGTTTATCACCCCTTGTTTATTCATTGCACAAGATACTAAGATGACAGATGATGACTCACTTGTTGAGTGGATCAAGGAACTGATGGAGCTTGAGGAAGCTAGGTTCTTAGCATATTTTCATCAGATGGTGGAGAAATACTGAAAAACGGCTTGGCATGATGGACATATAAAGCGTAAATGGTTTGCATAAGTTAACCTCATCCTATTATATGACAACAAGTATCAGAAACATCCAAGGAAGCTACAAATGCATTGGCTTAAACCTTTTATAGTTGTGAAAATCTATGACTCTGGAGCTGTCAAATTAATGCAACTTGATGGAATTCTTCAACCCAGATGGGAGAATAGTGCACACCTTGAGCCCTACCTTTCTTCCTCATAAATAAAATTTAGGCACGCTCTTGTATCTGGGAGTTAGTTTCATAGGTAGGCTCTCCATTTCCGTCTTTGAATTCTCTTTCTATCTCTATTTTCCATTTATGTCTCTATTTTTCCATTTTTGTCAATAAGATAGTGACATGGTCTACACTCGTGTGTCCTATATTTTAGTGTCATTTCCAAGTTTTCCAACCTAGATATTCACTTTATGGTTGGGGAGGTCTCACTCACATCATATTGTACTTAACATCGTCGAATTTTAATTCCATTCCCTGACGCCATCACATGGGTCGTTAAAATTCGTTCGTACCTTTTTTCTTTTCATCACGTCACTTCCTATCATAGTTAATTAACTATTAACAATTATCCATCCTTTTTCCTGTTCACCACTAGCATGCTCATTACTTTCCTGAGTTGATATGATGTCTCGTTACCAAATTTATGCTTATGCATTTAGTTTCCCAAATCATGTCGTGGATTTTGTTGCATTCGAGGGATTTAGTCAACGTTAATGCCCACTAGTTTCCCAAATCATGTCATCTTCTGCATAGTTCTTATAAACATGTATTTGGATGAAGGATCCATGTTCTTGTATTATCATCGGGCTAACTATATATTCAGTCCTTGAGACCCTTGAGAAACCTGTGAAATTGTGTCCACGACATCATCCCCTAGTTCACTTTGTGTATTACCGTAAGTATTCTAGGATGGTTTTCACCTCTTTTTGGGGATCTACCCCCAAAGTTGTTGCCCCAATCGCTGTTGTTTTCCTGGATGAATTCATCGATCCACAAGTCAAATTTTTAGATGACCTCCATGGGAAGGTGGAACACACTTAGCTTGTGGACACCAATTTCACTAATGTTGGCCAGTACACCTTAATGGCGGTTCACACGTTCATGGACTGCTTCACCTTGTTGGATGGTGACTTCCAATGGAAGTAGAAGCAATTGTTCCTACCCCTGCGTGAAAACACGTTGATGAATTTATGGGAATTTCCAGTGTTATGCACCACTGGTGAAGTCACCAAATATACCGATTTTTTTATCAGTCAAGTCCAAAATAACACATTGTGGTTGGAAAAGGGATACCCCATTCATGTCAAAGACATCCACCAGTTAACAAGATTTTCCATGATGGGTCAAAATGCTAAGGAATATGCTCAGGCCTGCAATGTATTTCAGAGAGTGGGGAAACCGTCTCGTCGTGATGATTTACCTCTACATCTTTTCCGAGCACTTCAAGCATTTGAAATATGAGTTGTCAATATCATTGGTCTAATAAATCCCCCTGCCAAGCATTCCAAGGAAAGATACATAATTACTGCAACTGATTACCTAAATTGATGGGTTGAAGTAGAGGTTGTTCGGGATTTCTCTATAGCCACAACAACATGATTTATTTCTCAGAAAATTATTACCCAGTTTGGTTGTCCTCAGAGCTTAACCAGTGATCAAGGATCCAACTTTCTCAGTGAGACTATCGTAACCCTTACAAGATAATTTCTTATTTAGCATCATAGGATTAGTCCCTACCAAATGTAGGCTAACAAAACAATGAAAGAATTTATTAAAATCTTGGTGATAGGGTTGGCTAAAGTCTATTGTGCCAATCATGACAACTGGGATAAGCGAGTTCCAGCTATGTTATGGGATTATCGAACTACCATGAAGCGATTAAACATGTGTACTCCTTTTCAACTGGTATATGACAAAGAAGCAATTGTACCAACTGAGTTTATCACCCCATGTTTATTCATTGCGCAAGATAATAAGATGCCAGATGATGACTCACTTGTTGAGTGGATCAAGGAACTGATGGAGCTTGAGGAAGCTAGGTTCTTAGCATATTTTCATTAGATGGTGGAGAAATACTAAAAAAAGGATTGGCATGATCGACATATAAAGAGTAAATGGTTTGTGTAAGTTAACCTCATCCTATTATATGACAACAAGTATCAAAAACATCTAAGGAAGCTACAATTGCATTCGCTTAAACCTTTTATAGTTGTGAAAATCTATGACTCTGGAGCTGTCAAATTAATGCAACTCGATGGAATTCTTCGACCTAGATGGGAGAATTGTGCACACCTTGAGCCCTATCTTTCTTCCTCATAAATAAATTAGGCATGCTCTTGTCTCTGGGAGTTAGTTTCATAGGTAGGCTCTCCATTTTAGTCTTTGATTTCTCTTTCTATCTCTATTTTCCATTTGTGTCTCTATTTTTCCATTTTTGTCAATAAGATAGTGACATGGTCTACACTCGTGTGTCCTATATTTTAGTGTCATTTCCAAGTTTTCCAGCCCAGATATTCACTTTATAATTGGGGAGGTCTCACTCACATCATCTTGTACTTAACATTGTCTAAGTTTAATTCCATTCCCTGACGCCATCAAATGGGTCGTTAAAATTCGTTCGTACCTTTTTGCTTTTCATCGCGTCACTTCCTGTCATAGTTAATTAACTATTAACAATTATCCATCATTTTTCTTGTTCACCACCAGCATGCTCATTACTTTCCCGAGTTGATATGATGTCTCTTTACCAACTTTATGCTTATGCATTTAGTTTCCCAAATCATGTTGTGGATTTTGTTGCATTTGATGGATTTAGTCAACGTTAATGCCCACTATTTTCACCCTATAGCATTCAATGCATGGTCATCATGTCGTCTTCTGCATAGTTCTTATAAACATGTATTTGGATAAATGATCCATGTTCTTGTATTATCATCGCACTAACTGTATATTCAGTCCTTGAGACCCTTGAGAAACCTGTGAAATTGTGTCCACGGCCTCATCCCCCAGTTCACTTTGTGTATTATCGTAAGTATTCTAGGATGGTTTTCACCTCTATTTGGGGAACTACCCCCAAAGTTGTTGCCCCAATCACTGTTGTTTTCCTAGATGAATTCATCGATCCACGGGTCAAAGTTTTATATGACCTCCATGGGAAGGTGGAACACACTCGACTTGTGGACACCAATTTCACTAATGTTGGCCAGTACCACGTAATGGCGGTTCACACGTTCATGGATTGCTTCTCCTTGTTGGATGGTGACTTCCAATGGAAGTGGAAGCAATCATTCCTACCCCTGTGTGACAACACGTTGATGAATTTATGGGACTTTCCAGTGTTAGGAACCACTGGTGAAGTCACCAAATGTACCAAATTTTTTCTCAGTCGAGTGCAAAATAGCACATTGTGGTTGGAAAAGGGATACCCCATTCATTTCAAATACATCCACCAGTTAACAGGCTTGTCGATGATGGGTCAAAATGTATAAAACAACTTCCAGGGGCTAGGGAGCATAGCAAGAAAAAGGGTGCATTCATCTTGTACGAACTATATGGCACCTACCCAGGAGGTCATGGTGCTTAGATTGAGCCCACTAAAAATGCACAGGTCCATGGTGATTTCTACATCATCACTGGTAAGGTAATGAAAAATAATATAAAGAATGAGCGTATGTTTGACGCGACAGTGGTGAATAAATTTACCAAAAATGGAGCACCATTGAACTAGTTCTAGTACATGCTAACAGAGATGTTGCGGGCATGTGAAAACATTCATGAGAGGACCACATACTTCATCTTTGGTTACTTACTCGTCACTTTTGCGATGTGGAAATGGAAACCACACTAAGGTTGACGACTCGCCTACAATTATGATCCTTGAATCACCAAGTTATTCGAGTCTTGGCATGCTCGAACCTTGGTCAACAATAATACTAGTCGTAATGATTCTTTTTCAAAGTGGCACAACGATATGATTACCATGATGCAGAGGCTCGATATTCCACAGGTGATCCTCAACAAACATACTCACCACATTTGGTTCGGTATGAACCGCGAACACAACTTTGTGCGGCCATTAGGACCTGCCCCAATGTTGTTTCATATGACTCCTCTTATGTTCTATCTAGATGTAGCAGTGTTTGAAAAGGAGGTCAGGGTATGGTCAGGGGTCCTCAGGGAAGAGACGTCAACGGGTATCTCCTATACCATGATGGTCATTTCACAATGATCCACTCCAGCAAAGACATCGAGTGAAAGTCCTAGTGAGAGAAAGAGAAACCAGACACCCTCTATTTCAAAGGAAGAGGAATATGAAGGCGAAGAGGAAGCATTGTCGAGAGACACAATTCAAACAGTGTTTTCCTCCATTCCTAATGATGCCATGATATCAGGTAAGAAATTCCAGAAGGCATCAACTTATGTTTTTCCTCGAAAGAATTTGTGTACCAAATCCCCTTCCCACATTGATCCTGAGGCCACCCACCTTTCCTCCTACCCACCTCAATCCCACACCACTCAACTTCCATTGCATACCAACCCCCCTCAATTGCAAATCACTCCACCTTGGACGTGCACTAGTCTTTCCACCCCATTCACTTCATCATCCACACCCTCCATCATACACATTATTGATGAATCTCTAGTGCATCTCCAATCTACCACTATTGTCGAGGAATCCACCAACCCACAAAATGGTGGTACCACCACCATCGTACACACACCTCTAGCATCCCCATCCCATAACTAGTTTTACACAGTTTGTCGAGACTCTACCTCCCATCCCACCACAACTATCGGTACCACTGGTGCATTCCCATCCATGTTTCCTCGGATCCTAGAATTTCAAGTCCCTCTACACACAAACCTCAAAAATTCCTCTCATCCACAACCAAAGACAAATCCCAAAACACATATTCCTATGGATGAGGACTCTCCACAGGACTAGCTAGACACCCAGGATGACACTCATTTAGTTCATAGCACTACTTCTTTTAGGTAACAAATTGCACCTCTGCTATAGGACCCTGAACAACGACGAGCTATATTGGAGCTCTGTTTGGAGCAAACAGAGGTGCTTGCAACACTTCCATCGGAATTCATGGATCAAATTGCACAAAGCCTCAAATCTCACTTGCCTACCCCATACGGTGATGGTATACTCAGCTTTTATGAGTGTTTTATCACAAGTGATCAACCGCTTTCTCAATAGCCTCCCTTGGATTCTATTTTCACCAATGGAGAGATGTCCACATGGGCTACACCACAGATCCTGCACCTTATCAGGGATTCCACCGACCAACTAGAGAAAAGGATCACAACAATCGATCATACCAATCAATCCTTCAAACATCCATTGAATTCTTTGAGAGAGGTTGTCAATGAAGCCACTAGAACCAAAGCATATGACTAGATCTTATGGGGACAAGATAGATCCACTATTTTGGTCACCGTAGATAAGTTTGTTAAAGTCTGGTGTTCTTTCCGATAGGTCATTCCTGAGCTATCGAAATATGTCACTCTATTTGCACCACCTAACAAAGTTGATCTCATTGCTAGTGCATGGTCCCAGTTGGTTGCCAAGACAAATACCCTGCAACATGAGTTATTTGTGTTCAAATTAAAGGAAAAGGAGCAACCCGAAGATCTCCTCCAAAAGATTACACATGGAGTCGAGGAGGGAACCACTATCAAGTCCTCACTTCATGCCCGAACCGAGGAATGTCTTTGACTCTTCGATGTGGTTACAGACTAGGTTGGATTTTTTGAGCAACACAGTAAGCATGTCAAAGACATCATCAGGAAAAAATTTTGATATATGAATGAAAATTGATAAATCAAGTGTATAAATACATGAATTTTTTTTATGAAGATCCGACTTATTAAAATATGAAATCTAAAAAATATTATTTATTAATTAATTTCTAGAATCATTCCTTGTGGTTAGGGTTGGGATCCAATTTTGACTAATTTTACATCCATCATCTTTGTTTATATTGTTAGGTTGTTTTTCAATTTCGATGGCTTCCCTAAATTTCCTATTGTGATAGTGATCTATCTTGGAAATAATTTTGGCCTCTTCAATACAAATGTGATGTTTAGTTTTGTCTGGATGTTCTGCCAAATATTATGGATGAGTGTGATTGTTCTTGATATCAACAACATTTTCTTGAATCCTAATTCTAAAGGAGCGACCTGTTTCTCCTATGTATTATTTACCACATGAGCACGAGATCATATAGACACCCTTTTGATCAATGGGATCAACATGGTCTTTGACCGAACTAAGGGAATTCATAATAGTGTTTAAGGGTTTGAAAGTTGCCCCAATACTTTTCTTCTTCAAAATACTAGCAAGCTTGTCTGTTGTCCCTTGTATGTAAGGTAAGAAAACCTTGGACACATCATTATTTGTTTGTTCTTTATTTCTAGGTGTTTTAGTGGCATTTCGAAAGGATTTAATCACTAGATGATTTTTATAGTTGTTATCCTTGAAAAAATTGAGGATATGATTTTTCTCTTCATCAAGGTGTTCATCATCAGAGATTATGAAGGCCATAGTATCTAGGGTGTTGAGAACTTCTAATTTTTGGGCAGCGTGATGATGGGAATTGGCATGAAGGTATTGTTTAGTGTGATTTTTCTTCCTATAAACTGGTGGGCTAAGGATCCATTAGGTATTTTTGTGACTCTAACATTTAGAAAATTAATGAGGCCTTTATATTCAACCTCCATAGTGAATTTGATGTCATCAGATTATTTATTGAGGTGATTCACAAATTCATTTAATTTGTCACAACCATGGGGCCAAATAACAAAAGTATCATCGACAAACCTATTCTAGTATTTGGGTTGGAAGGGTGAGGAGATAAGGGTTTTTCTTTCCAAATCCTCCATGAATAAATTATCTATGATGGGAGAGGGGGGGGGGGATCCCATAGCAACCCCACAGGTTTGTTCATATATGCCACCTTGGAAACTAAAAAATGTGGATTTCAAACACATTTCAACTAACTTAACAGTACCTTGGTTAGTGACATTCTTTATGACCTCCATAGCTCCATCAATGGGAATTTTAGTAAAGAGATAAACAACATCAAAACTTACGATGGTGTCAACCTTGTCCAATTTGATGTTTTTGATCTTGTTTACAAAGAAGGTGGAATCTTTAACAAAAGAGCTAGTATTGTCGACTAAGGGTTTGAGTTTATGAGCCAAATATTTTGCAAGTTGATAAGTAGGGTTGCCTATTGTTTTGACAATAGTTCTAAGCGGGGATCCTTATGAATTTTGAGAATGCCATAGATCCTTGGGGTGGAAGGGAAGCTAACAAGCAATTTATTTTTATCATCTTCATTTATATTGCTTAACTCAATGGCATTAGAGACTTCCCTTGCAATATTTTTTAGGGGATTTTTATCAAGTTCCTCATAACTTCCATTGTTGTTGATGTGGTCTAGAATTTTTTCAATGTAATTATCCTTGTTCATAATGACAACAACCCCACCTTTGTCATTTTTTAGAACTACTAAATTCCTATTATTGTCTAGGGATTTTAGAGCCAAAAAGTTTTTTTTAGTGATATTGTTCTTTGGTGGTTTTACTCTATAGAGAATTATTGAGCAATCATGTATGATTTCTTATTTAACATTATCTGAAAGGTTTTTAATACCATTTTCAATGCTGAATAAGATATCCTCGACAGGAATTTTGCGAGGGGCAATAGAAAATTTAAGACCCCTCTCTAGTAACCTAGTAGTGTATTCGTCGATGGGATGGGTTGATAGGTTGATTAATAAATTATTGCATTCAATGGATCTGACTTGGTTGCTATTACACTCAATAGTTTTAACATGGTTTCTATTGTTATTGGAAATATTAGGGACGATATTAGTGTACATGTTATTATTATTGTTACCAACACAACCACTATTGGATAAGCAAATCGTATTGATGTTGGGTAAACTAATTTCTTCATTGTTTACAATGTGTTATTTACTATTACCTGGGACAATGGAAAGACAGATGTTATCACTACTGTTTCGGTTGTTTTTATTGTGACTATTACTTCTGCGGTTGTTTTCATTATTACCTACACACGCGGTGTTAATGTTACCATCACTACTATTTGTGTTCTCAGGATTCGTTCTTGAATAATGGAGGTGTAGGGATTAAGTTCAACATCAAACCTAGGTTCTTCCTTAGCTTGGAGACTGTGGCTTTCACTGAATTTAATGGGACTAATGTTACAAAGGTTGTGGTTGTTGGTATCACAAACAATATCATTGATGCCAGTGTTCGCAATAGGATTATCGTATGAAAGAACTACCTCATCATAAAAATGGTCTCAAAAGTCTTAGAACAAAAATGCATGAAAAATATAAAGACATTAATAACCCTATCAAGCAAGCAACTAAGTTTACCAAGATACAAGTTGAGGATGATAGGTTGGATTCCATGGTTGATGCTAACAGAGCTGCGAAGACAATGCTTCAGCATTTCAGGCCTATCATCCAAGCTAAGTACATTATGTTGGAGTAGTTGGAATCCATTTCTATCACATAGTGGAATACTTCGTTGATTGATAAGACCCAGGAGCTTGATGTCAACACCACGTAGGAATTTGTTGTAGGTGCCTTGATTTTGGAAAGGAAATGGCAAGATCCGGTCATGCACTATGATTAGTTTTGTACATAGGCCCTTGCCATTGTTTCGGAGTTGGGCCCTCCGTTTGTAGAGGGCCAAGGGAATGAGCCAACAGTTTGACTCAGAATGAGTCAAAGATTGTGTTCGAGGCCTATTGGGCCCTCTGTTTTTGAAGACCACCGAATTTTGTAGAACGGTTTTAGTACATCAATGAGATATATAAGTGGAAGAAATCTAACTTCCATGTGCCATGAAGAAAATAAATCATGCGCCAGCTACAAGAGTAGCGGAAAGAGCCAAAACCTTCAAGCGCATGTGAAAAGGAAGTAGAAACAAGAAGAGACATTAGCAGACAGAAGAAGCCAAAGAAATACCTTAGGGTAAGGCATAAATATGGGAACATGTAATGGGAAAAGGTTTTTGTTAAGTTGTTGTGAGGTTGATGTTGAGCAACTGATAGTTTATTGTTGTTGATTTATCGTTACATTGATGTTGGTATGCTATTGAGTTTTTTTGAGTCATTATTATGTTTTTCATTAAGCTTTCTCCATTACTGTCTATTGCGATAAAATCTATTGTAAGGGATTTTAGGGAATGAATTGTGCTTGCACAGAAGTATGAGAGTCTAGATTGGGTACATAATTACTGATTTTTTTGTATAAGTCATGTTATGGGAGAAGTACACTATGTATGTTGGGATATGATTTGATAATACACGAAGGATTATTTGGGAACCAATTTTTTTATTATTATGGGTATGGATGCTTGATCTCTTTACTGCACAATTTGTCATGTTCTGTGTAATTGAGCATTGTGATATTGTTTAACAATATTATGTAATGTATGTTTTTATCTTTATGTTGTGAAACATGGACTATATGATGCATTTATTGGTTTAAGACTTATGATGATATGATCTCTCCACATTCAAATACGGTTATGTATTTTATTGCACTATATTTGATGGTGTGTCCTCATTAACTCACTTTATCATACATAAGTCTTGACTAGGTTTCGGGTGAGACCTCCTTCCTTTGCGAAAGGTTGAATATGCCAACGCTACAAGACTACAAAGGTACCTTTTTTGGTAACCTTTGAGAACCTCGGTCTCCAAATTTGTGCCAACATATCACATTTATTTCTAAGGTGTATTTCAATCATTTTGTAACATAAGCGATGGCCAAAGATGGATCACCATCAAATTTTGGACAATTCTCCCAACATTCCAGAGGAAATTTATTCAAGAATCCAAGAATATTCTCGATATCAAGGGAAGAATATACTTCAAGAATTTGTCATGGTTCCATAATTCCTTCATTTGAAAATATGCAAATTTATTCAAAGTCTTAATACATGATGACACCTTACAAAATCATATGAGTGGAGTTTCCAAAGTGAATCTTCGATGCATTTACAATAATGCTTGCTTCACCTTACAAGCATAGGGTCTTCACAATTTTCATAGGAAAAGGGATTATTCCCTCAATGGAGTCACCATATGAGCACACTAGGTTAAGATTTGTTGTATACTCATCAATGAATATTGAAGCATAGAATTCAGATTTCCAAGAAGAATGACTCAATTCTCTCCGTCAACAGTGCCAAAATGTTATCACGAGATCTAGAACCCTTGTGTAAAGCCCCTCATAAGGTGAAATACAAGTGTAAATTTGGAATTATTTTACACTATCACCTTAGCAATTACTTCCCTCATTTTAGTGAAGGATGAAATCCAACACACGGGAGGCTTCCCTAGCAATCTCAAGTAATCCTAGAGAAAGACAAGATCAAGTACTGCCACCACTTTTGTTGTTTGTAGCATTGAACAAATACTTCCACATTAGTTTTTTGTATAACATGTGGAAGTCATCATTAATACCTCTCAAGACTTAGGAAACTCAATTTAATCAAGTAATTATTAAAGTGAATGCCTTTTTTATACTTAATTGAGTTTAATTTAATGAAATGCATAAGTTTTTGGCATTAGTGAATTAAATTAAATCTTAGCCATTGATGTCAAGTGTTGGTGAGATCTAATATCAACCATTGATCACTTTGGATATCTAGGGTTTTGGATTTAAGGCAAACACAACATTATAAAAGGTAGCTAAGGGGACAAGAGGAGAAACACAAGGAGAGAAAAGAAGGACTTTTGTTAGTGTGGAGTCATAAAGGACTATGATTCAAGAGGATCTTGGATAGGTGAAGAAGGACTTTCACCTAGAGAAAAAGTGTGCAAGATATGAGGAAGGAAGCAAGGGGCATCAAAGAAGTAGCGGCCAACAAGATCAAAGGATATATATTGAGGTGTGACCATCTATTTTGTTGTTTGTATTTTTCCTCAGAGGGGCCATTTTCCCAAGATGGGAGCCCTTGTAAGCTTGGATTAATTTATAATGAAAAACAAAATTGAAGGGAAAGAATATGTGTGCATAATTATGGTTTCTTGTTTATTACTTTCATTGATTTATTTATTTAAATCATTAAAACCCAGCTTTGCTTTTATTCATAAATATGCAATAGTTTTTAGCGAGGTATTTACTAGGAATTAATTTCCAGGGTGATGGGTTGGTAATATTAACATGGTATTAGGGATAGATATTTGAGGAGGAAACCAAGGGTGCATAGATCCAATGATTTCTTGAAGGGACAACAATACAAGAAGTAAGGGAAAAAAAAATAGTAGGAAGAATTTTTTTGTGAAGTTCGTACAACCAAGGACATATGGATATGACTATAGAGGGGTCGTACATGATGCATATGGAATGTAAAAGGATTCAATAGGACCATACGGGCCACAAACGGGTCATACAAGTTGTGTAAGGTTTTTCATATAGTCGTATGACATGCACAAGTATTTTTTTATAGGTGTGGGAAATTGTTGGGTGTTGTCAGCAACCCCGAATAGGTTGTAGGCAGCCCCAGATAGGCCACAGGTAGCTGCTAAGTGTCACGGATAGGCCCATATAATCCACAAGAAGTTGTTAGGTGTCATGGGTATCCCAAAATAGGTCGTGGGAAGCATAAGGAGGCTACGAGTAGCCATGGGTTGTGTGTATATAGTAGCAACAAGCTTGGGCAGTTGACAATAGGCTCTAGAAACAGGTCTAGGTAGCAGACAACAGAAAAATAAAAAACCAGGGAAAAGTGTCGGGTGGTTTGCTGAGCAGTGGAAGAATTCTAAGAAAGGGTCATGGTAGCCAGTAGAGGGGGTCAAATCAGTCTTTTTTCTTGATGGAATAAGTACACGGTAGTATTTTTTGTGGATCTAGAAATGGCAATGACTTGTCTCAGTTTTGAATATGGGTTGGATGGTGCATCTAATTTTTTGTAACCTACCTATTGATGTCACAATTTTTTCTTGCAGCTATAGAAAATTATGGGAATTTCTGGGTGATGACTTTCATCAAACACTTAAGCTATAGGTCATTTTTCACTATAGGAATACCATTTTATTGTTGTGGTATTTCTAGATGGATTCATGAAGTGTTATTGGTGGTTTGTATATGATTTAGGTGTATTAAATGTTCCTTTCAATACAATAAATATATAAAACAATAAGCATATTAAATGACCATAACTCACAACTGATATAACAGAGAAAACACAACAGAAATAGATTTATTTATTACCATCTTAGACTAAGCAATGACACTAGTAACAACTCACGGGTCTAGTTGATACATTTACAGTTGATAGTCCCCTTCTAGCTCGAAGAATAGAAATGCTAAGAATTTTCCCTCTAATGGCACTTTTGTTGCTCCAAATATCAACCTCACACAAAGATAAGTCACCCCTTTCCACAAAAATCGATCTGTTAGAAAATAATCTTCCCCCAGTAGGAAATTATGATATCTCTCAATGAGATACGACCTTCTTGCAAAGGAAATCAAATATAGTATCAAACTTGTCCTCTAAAGATGGGAAACTCAACCTCTCAACCAAATAAATGTGCCCAACACACATAATTTCATCCCCCACTCAATAAAATCGCCTTTCCCACAAAAAACTTGACCAACCTAGAGAAACTCGGCCCCTAAGGAGATGATATGACCCAACAATGAGGAACTCAACCTCCTCAAGGAAATCTACCCTCATACAAACCAAACTCTGTCACAAATTGATAAAAACTCAACCACCACAATGAGAAACACGGTCACAATGAAACATAGTGAAAATATCTAAATGATCTTCTCTCCTTGACCAGCTAGGGTGGATGGTCTCACCACTGAAACCAATCTTCTTCTATAGGGTTTTTCATCCCAAGAGCCAAATCCAAAATATCTCTCTCAAATTTATTTTAGAAAATAATAATACATAATGAGAGAGGACACCCTCATTATCTTTTAACTCCATGTTCACACTTTTTTTACCCTTTTACCCTTTTAATAAATTAAAGTGACTTTATAAGATCAAAGCCACTTAAAACACATTTTCACTTAATTTATTCAATGTCACTATTAAAAAAGTTTGTTTTCACCCCACTGACATTAAATAATTAATAAATCCATTTTTTCCTTCACTGACTATAGCCTATGAGAAACACCTAGGCTATTACGTCAATATCTTGGAGATAATTTGGAAAGGGACATTACACTTTATTTCTTGGAAAGTGAGGGTGACCTTGCTTTTGAAGTAACATGATCTGTGGGAGATCATGGAAAAGGTTATTCCTATAGCAATAGATGCAATATAGAAGGCGACTCTCATGAAAAAGGACATCAAATCCCAGAGAGTCATCATGGATTTCGTGAAGGATCATTTGATCCCTCACTTAGCAGAGAAGCAACCAACCAGAGATATGTTCAAGGCTCTAGTGGATTTGTTCTAGAGTGATAAATTGAACATGAATACAGTCTTTAGGAACAATCTCATATCTATGAAAATGTCAAGATATGAAAATTTTACTAGCTACTTCATGAGGATCACTCAAACACGTGATCAAATTGCATCCATTGGGGAGAAAACAGATGACAAAGAACTCATTAGTGTACCACTAAATGGTTTTCCCAAGTCATGAGAACCATTTGTCAAGGGGATTTATGCTTCAGAGAAGCTTCCCACTTGGGAGAGGCTTTGGGATGATTGCATCTAGGAAGAGACTCGGGAGGAGTTTAAATCAAGCAAGCAATGGAAAGGAGAACTTGGCTCTGGTTATTCATACCAAGAGGAGAAAAGGACAAGGCTCTAGTAATAAGGACTTGATTAAAATCAAGTTCTTCTTGTGCCACAATATAGGTCACTATGCATCATAGTGTATGGAGAATAATAAAGGTAAGGAGAAGACGCAACAGGTAGAAGCAACATCGAAAACTCTGATGGACACGTTTGTTGCAAAGTTTGAGAATAACTTCTCA
Source organism: Picea engelmannii (assembly GCA_009831015.1). Taxonomy (NCBI): domain Eukaryota; kingdom Viridiplantae; phylum Streptophyta; class Pinopsida; order Pinales; family Pinaceae; genus Picea; species Picea engelmannii. Next base: position 78,746 of record ML809093.1, on the reverse strand, counting down.
CTTGTATCCTACCTCTATACCAACACAATCACAAGGAGTGCATGGTACTTGGATAGTGGTGCACCTCATCACATGACGGAGGCATGGGAGCTATTTAGCAGTCTAAAAAATAAATACTTATAATCTCATGTTGAGCTTGGTAATGATTCCAAATATACAATGGATAGGGAGGGAACTATCTTGTTTCAACTTGATTCGGGAGGTTGGCTGGAGGCCCAAAATGTGCTTTATGTAACAGATATGAAGAATATTTTTTTCTCATTCTCAACTCTGGAGGAAAATGGTTTTATCATCTTGTTCAAGAAAGGGGAAGTACTCATGCATTCAGAGGGAGCTATCCCTGACACAACATTGACAATTGGTATCAAAGAGGGAAATATATACAAGTTGCAAAGCATGATTTTTCATGGGTCGAAGGGGATCTTGGATCATGAATCGATGTCAATGGAAGAGGAAAAGGAGAAAGAATATCCGAAGGGTAAGTAGAGTTCACAGACTTCTAGTTCATGGAGTCAACCATCCGGTGGGAAGGAGGAGTTAGCCCCTTCCAGTTTTGTCATGAGATCTAGTTGGTATGGACTGACATTGATGGATGCTCAGGAGCATGTGGAGGATCCTAGGAGCACATACAAGGAAAGAATGCCTATGAAGAAGTTTCCATACTTCATGGCACTAATATGTAGCATCATCGATTTTGAGACTTCGAGTGTTCATAAAGTAGCATAATAGTAGGGTTGGAGGGATGTCATTGTGCAGGGTGATGTGTGTGAAATTGTGTGAGGGTTAGATGGAGAACCAATTCCAAGTGGCTCATCGAGAAGTACCTTCCTCGCTAAGAGGGAGTATTAATGTTTGTAGCATCAGATAGGTACTTCCACATTGGTTTTGTGTCTAACATGTGGAAGACATCATTAATACCTCTCAATACTTAGGAAATTCACTTTAATTAAGTAATTATTAAAGTGAATTCCTTTTTATAATTAATTGAGTTTAATTTAATGAAATTCCTAAGTTTTTGGCATTAATGAATTAAATTGAATATTATCCATTAATCTCAAGTGTGGTAAGATATAATCTCAACCATTGATCACTTTGGATATCTAGGTTTTGGATTTAGGGTAAACTCAACATTATAAAAGGCAACTAAGGTGAGAGGAGGAGACACACAAGGACATAAAATAAGGACTTTTTCTAATGTGGAGCCATGAAGTATTGTGACTCAAGAGGATATTGGATAGGTGAAGAAGGAATTTCACCTAGATATCAACTATGCAAGGTTCGAGGACGAAAGAAATGGGTAGAAAAGTAGTAGAAACCAACAATATTGAAGGACGGATATTGACGTGTGATCAACTATTTTGTTGTTTTTATTTTTCCTCGGAGGGGCCATTTTCCCAGGACAAAAGCCCTTGTAAGCTTGGATTAATTTATAATGAAAATATAATTTAAAGGGAAGAAATATGTGTGCATAATTTTGGTTTCTTGTTTATTGTTTCTGTTGATTTATTTATTTAAATCATTAAAACCTAGTTGTGTTTTTATTCAGTAAATCTATAGTAGTTTTCAGTAAGGTATTTACTAGGAATTAATTTCTAGGGTTTTGGTTTAGTAAAATTAAAAACCACTAGGTTAAGGTTGTCAAGGCGAGAGCAAGGTGGTTTAACAAAGAAATTTCCATGTTTGCAATGTATGAAGTATCTAGGACAATAAATGATCTTTAGCAAGTCAAAACAAGTCAAAGAGATTCCCCAAACACTACAAATCAATAAGAAATATAAAGTTGTCATAAAATTTATATTCACAATTATTACTTTAGCAATATATCAAGCTACATCCATAGAAATAAATCATCCCTTGAAATAGGTCAATAATTTAATAAACTAGGGCTTAAAATGCAAGTTAAAACTAGGGTTTAGTAAGAATCACTTGTTGAAATGTGAAATGGAAAGAAGAAACCCTAAAATATCCAATATGTTAATCCATTAAAGGCCGAAAAGTTTAACAACAATGTAGTAAATCATGTCAAGATATATCCCAAGGTGAAATATGCCAACAAACCCTAGACGTCAAGGTAGAAATGGCTGAAAATTGAAGGGGCTTGCAATAAATCCTAACTTAACAATAAAACATCAAAGGAGAATCGAAATTAGGGTTTAAGGTCACTTACAAGGGAGAAATACTAGTGTCATCCAATCCTCTAGGTAATATGGAGTTAAAATGAGCTATCTTGGGAGACAAAAGAAATATTTGGATAAAATCCTAAAGTAGTCTGCTACAAACCTTAGGGATTAAACCAATAGAATGTTGACTAGGGTAGTCCACTACAAACCCTAGAAATCATTCTATGCCTTTAAAAATTATTAAACATGGATCTTGGATAAACCCTAGAGTAGTCCACTACAAACCTTATAATTTTATCCTATAGGAAAATACCTAGGGTAGTCCACTAAAAACCCCAGAATTTTCCCTATGTCCTTTAAAAAGCTTTAAATCAATGATAAAAAGGGAAGGTATTCCACTACAAATCTCCCACGGATTCAAGACAAGGTTTATTCAAGAGAAATACAATATAACATTCAATATCACCACTTTGATAAAAAAAAATCACTTAATACATTCAATAAATAAATCATCAAAGACTTAGAAAGAGCACTTACTATGTAAATCAATGATCATCCATGAAATCATCCAAAAAAATTGAAAATCATCCATTAGATCATCTCCCAAAGAAGGTGCATAATTCATCCATAGTGAAAGAGAAGAAATAAGACACAAGTAGAAGTGATTCTCCACAAGTTGTGTTATGATTTACAATGAGGTAGAACTCCCTCTATATATATGAGGAAACCAAGCATTATACCTCTCTAGAAAGCCCCTAAAACATAATAATCCATGATACAAGGTGGATAGGTCTTAGGTAGACCTCCAAAAAATGCCTCTAAAACAATTATATAATGTTAAAACATGTAAATGTCCTCTAAAAGTGTCACGAGTGAGTGTAGAATGCCAAACGAGGGTGACATCATCTCCTCAGGGTACAACACTCCAAAGGTTATGGTTGTCCCATAGAAGGTGAAAAGTATAATCAAACGTCATGCCTCCTCATCATTAAAGTCATATSCCCTCATCCACAAGGTGTCAACTCATCATTCAAATGCTAGGTCGGTTCAAGAAAACATCACAAAATTCTCAAGCACGACGTCATACTCATATGTGCAAYGCCATAGCATCCAAGTGCGAYGTCATCATGGAAAAGGGATCCATGAGCTCTCCAAAGAGGTGTATCATCCTCATTAAGGGAAATTACATACATACAAACCCTAACATCATCAAAGGGGTGCAACATCCAAAGTGTGGGATTCTTTCCTTGTGAATGACATGTCARTCTATATATGCAACGTCCCAACTCAAGTATGCAATGTCCTAGGTCTAAGAGGTATCGAAGGGTATCAAGAAGTAATTCAAGTCATCATATGACCCAAMTCTCATCATCACAGGTGAAACAATCTCCATATAGTGTGACACTTCCTAAGAGAAGCATTAAAACATCCTCCAAAGGACCATCTCAAGGGGTACATCATCATCAAGCAAGGGCTCAAAGAATCAKGTAAGACCAACCATCATGGATATAAGAGTCATTAGAATCATAAAATTAAGTCACAATTTAATACAAAAGACACGTAAGAAATTCACATTAGGTATGTTCTTCAAACTTCACACTAGCTTAAGTCTTTATGAAATTTTCCAAGTTTAGGTATAGGAAGACTATCACAAGACCCTATTAGGCGTTTCAGTACCCAAGTAGAAGAGCATCTTCCAAGAATCCCATAAAAGTGTAAGCATGAGTAAATGATATTACATGAGTTTTACTTTATGGTCATGGTATCATTGACATGCAAGTTCACATGAGAGGTTCATCTCCATGAGCTCCTTTGTAGAAGGAGTGCTTGGTGCATTGAGTTTCCCTTTCCTAGGCATTGTTTCTTTCCACCCCTATATTTCCTTTTTATATTCATTAATTGATTTGAAATCCCCTTTTTAGGTTCATGCATTTATTATATTGAGATTCAATTATTTTTTTGATATGCATTCAGTGCATTAGGACTTGGGGTCATGACCTCATTGCACAGGGGTAGAGCTGAAGCTAATCTTGGATTTTGATTTATCATTAAAATTACATTATTTTTTTTCATTTTGAATTTATAATATGTTATTTTCATTCTTTCTTACCATTTGCATCAACCTCAAGCATTCAATCCCCTTCTTCTCATAGGAGGGTGAAGAATGTACCTTTTTGGATACATGTAACAACCACTTCTAATAGATAGGACAACAAGAGGAATATAGGTGAAAAATGTTAAGTATGGAAGGGAATGGTATGTTACCCCTATCAAGGCCTCTCAATAGTACCCCTATTCCCAAAGAGTGAAAACACTTGACTAGGACACGTAGGATGGACACACAGGTGAAACAAGGAAAAATACATAAATTCCAAGAATCATGATTCATTATCTGAATATTGTCAGGAAATGCAGGGCACTTCCATACTAATCATAACAAAAGAGAAGAAGAATTTAATAAAGAATGCATATGAAACAAGGAATCACACAGTACACTGACATTTTACCCTGGAAACCCTTAACCTCGAAAACCAACATTCCTTTCAGTGTTCTTCTCTCTTGTTGTCTTATTCATTCAGAAAAAAGGTTGCATGTCTAACCTTGGTCCACACCTAAGACACAATCAAAATCATACCCTCTTGCACATGAAAGAACAACCCTGTAGCCAAATCGGCTTATATATGCATGACCAACAACCTACACTTACACATGCATTAACCTACAAAAGTGTATTCTATGATCACCTAACAACAACAACCATTAGGACCTTACAACACGCCTCTTTATAGGCTTTACAACAAGAAAAACCATAAATATTGGTGCCCAAAAATAGTTACAGATCTATGCATATCATTGGATTCAAATGCCACAAATCCCATGATTATGTTACATTTCAATCCAAGTCGAGTTTACTAGTTGACTACTAGTTGGCCTCCATTCAGTCTCTAGTCGGTCATCTCACGAACGCACTTCGACCTCTTTTTGGTTGAATTTTCATCGATATCTTCGACTTCGACTTTAACCGGTCGACTTCCTCGAACTTCGAATTGTTGTCAATCTACCTCAACTTCGACCTGTTATCGATACTTTCGATCTACCTCGACCTCAACCGTCAGTCGATTCACCTCGACTAGACTTTCACTGAAAATAATATAACAACCCAACATTCTCCCACTTGTTGTTTTCTTTGTTGAAACAAGATATTCCTAAATTTTTCGTTCATAGACCCAGGGTAGAAATTCCCATTTCCTCTCTGCACCAAGAGAACTTCACGGCACTCACAGACTTGGTCAATGAGTATGCTATGTTTTCCAACGTGTCTACTTTCTCCAATAGAACCTTGTTACATTCCACCATGTCTCTTACGAAATGGTATTGTACATCAATGTGCTTATTCTTTGAATGATAAGTAGTGTTCTTTTCCAAAAATATTGTGCTTTGACTATCGCAATTTACCTTCATAGCTCTCTGCCCAAACCCAAATCGTGGACACAATATTTGAAGCCATACCACTTCTTTTCTTCCATGAGTGGATGCCATGTATTCATCTTTTGTTGTCGACAAGGCTACGACTGCCTGTCATTTACTCATCCAACTTATTTCTCCACCAAATATATTGAACATATCTGTTGACCGACCTTCGTCGATCCATATCTCTAGCCCAGTCAGCATCGACAAATCCATGTACATCTAATTTACCACCATCACATCTAGGTCTTACTTGGTAGCATGTAGCATAGTCCTTTGTGCCACACAAATATATTAATACTCTCTTGACAGTTGTTCAGTGCTCCTTTCTATGTATCAACATGTACCTTCTCAACACTCCCACTGCATGGGAAATGTTTGGTCGAGTGTAAACCATCGCATACATCAGAATACCAACCGCACTTGCATAAGGAACACATGCCATATCCTCTATCTCTTATTGTGTCTTTGGACATTGTTCAATAGTAATCCTTTCTCCCACTCGAATTGGAACCTTCACCGGTTTTCAATCTTGCATGTTGAATCATTTCAGAACTATTTCAATAGACTTTGTCTGATTCAACCAGATATTTCTAGCTGTTTGATCTCTCTTAATATCCATTACCATAATGAAGTTAGATGCACCACGATCCTTCATGTCGAACTTGGAGGATAGCTACTTTTTCACCGCCTTTATTTTGTCCATAATGTTTCCAATTAGCAACATGTCATCGAAATACAAAGCTACATATATGAAACACCCACCTTATTCCTTGGAATATATGCAATGATTTTCTTTGCTTCTAAAAAATACCAAACTCAGGATGTATGTGTCAAACTTCTGGTACCACATCCTTGGATATTTCTTTATACCATAAAGGGATCTTTTGAGTTTGCACACCAACTCTTGCTTTCCCTTTACTACAAATCCTTCAGGTTGTTTCATGTAGAATTCTTCTTCTAGGTCCCCATGCAGGAAATTTGTCTTCACATCCATTTGTTCTATCTCCAGATCAAATGTTGAAGCCAGAGACATTATTATTCTAATGAAAGTTAGTTTTGAAACAGGGGAAAAAAAATCACCGAATTCAACACCCTCGACTTGGGAGTATCCTTTTGCTACCAGTCGATATTTGAACTTCTCGACTTGACCTACGAAATTCATCTTCTTCTTGAACACCCACTTTCTACCAATGAGATTTATTCCACTAGGTAACTTGACCAAGTCCCATGTCTCATTTTTGTACAAGGATTCCATCTCTTTGACCATGGTATCCTTCTAGAGTTTACCCTCTATTACTTCGATTGCTTCAATGAATGACTTGGGCCCATCGTCGATGGAAGTTATCACGAATGCGGAATGGAAGTTGGGAGGAATGTACCTTTAAATTTCTTTTCTTATTATTTCTAACCTCCTTACCACTGAAGTCAATTGTTCCTCCTCTTCCTCAAATTCAGTCGACTCATCTGAATCATACTCTTCATTCCTCAATTCAAACTCCACCGTATTAGGATAATTCTCTAAACAACTTCCTCGAGCTTGGATTTACCTACAACTTATATGAAGACCACATCTTGATGGTACATTTTTCTCCTTGATGCAGGATCCTAGAGTTTATACCCTTTCATCCCTTCTTTCTACATGATGAAAATACATTTGACTGCCTTCTTGTTGATCTTTCTCCACTTTTCCTTGGGAAAATTCATAAAATTATCACATCCAAATACCTTGGTATGTGCTACCGAAGGATTCTTACCATACCATACCTCATTTGGAGTCATGTCGACTAGTGTCGACGAAGGAGACATATTCACCAGATATCTTGCAGTCTCGACTGCCTCCACTCAAAATTCTTGTGCAATCCCAACACCACTAAGCATGATCCTCGCCTTATCCATCAACATTTTTTTCATTCTCTCAGCAACTCCATTTTGTTGTGGGGTATGTTGAGAACTCAACACACCCTAAAATCCTTATGAAATTTTATCACTTTTTGGGTACCACTTGTTTTCTTCACTGTCTGAATCGATTTCACTTTGGGAAATGGTTTATGTTTGTGTTTTTTTCATGACTCTTATCATCAAGTAAGGTTTGTTTTAACTTGTGAAACCTCATGTCTAAAATAAATTGACACATGAATTAAGAATCGACAGCTAACACTGCACCTAACGGGATTAGGTTCGACATTGGAAAAATTCAAGAAAGACGAAGGAACCATAGTTGCAATAGTCGTCAAGCGTCGATCCTCATCGACGTCGAAAAAAGGTGGAGTTGGTTTGTGTAAGTTATTCACATGAAGTTTCAAGAGATATCCGATCCCCCTCGACATCAGAAAAATATGGGAAGGATAGACATTAACGAAAGACGTAAAAAAGTCGTCGATAGCCAATGCGCTTTATTGGGGTCGGGGAAATATAGAAAGGTTAAACCCATCGTTTTTGTCTAACAAGCATATCTCCAATCGTCGATCCCTAATGCGTTTTCGGCATAGGGAATTTTTTGAGAGAGTCGATCTGAGAGCACTTGGGTAGGCTTATCGTTGATCGTCGATCCTTGACACTTTTCGGCATCGGTAAGATAGGATTGGGTTTCAGAACATATAGCTTAATTAAAGTCCTGATTTTGATTAACATGAGTAGATGAATTCACCAGTCTCAAAGGCCACATATCTTTACCACGTAAGGGGGTCGTACGATCTAGTTTCGTCCTGAGTCATATTAAGGTTTCCTGGGTCCTAGTCACACCTCCTAGTCAATTGTGCCATGTCATCTATGTACGGAAATATCGATCGACATCGGAGCTGTTGCAAGAAAATATCTATGAAAAGTGTTTGACGCACAATCCCAACCCCCGACCCACCAACTGGACCAACGAAATGATGGGATGTTTACGACATAAGATATGATCAAATTTGGACATTTAATAGACCAATTAATGCTCGATCCCACATTTGTTACTAGCTCGTGCACCGATTGAACAACAACAATTTGAAATCATTGATAGGCCACATTACCACCCGCGCTCATGCCGTCAACCCACGATAAATTTAATTTTAAACATCTTTGAAGATCTGGCGGCAGATTTAATGAAATAACACTCATAACCTGAATTGAATGGTTGATGCGGCAAGGTAAGTTCATCCCTATTTAAATCTCTAGAATGATTATGAACAAATTCATTCTACACACAAGTTTGAGTTCTAGAGAATCCGAAGGAGTGAAGTGAATGTCTTGAGACTATACTGACCCTCATATTATCAAAACCAGGTTAAACAAGTTGCAGAGGTATGTGTGCAAGTTTGTCAATTCGTTGGTCGTAATTTATATATATGCATATGATTTTCTTTCATAGTCTCTAAAATATGTTATAGATGCAAGTAACATTCCTCCGAGAAATCCAACCACCAGATGCTCACCAAGGGCACCCAAGCTAAAAGAAGTTGAAATAGGTGAAGGTTCTTCTCCAGGGACCGCGAGACAGTTGGAGTACGCTCCCATGGTGGAGCCTGTCATTAAAACATAAAAAAAGAAATATTTTGTCCAGTCATCGACCTTCGGTGATACAAAAGCAAGTACTAGATCCAAAGTAATTCTCCCATAGTGAGGGGACCTCTTCAACAGAATTATCCAGGAAGAATACCCGAAGTATATCCCACACAATGACCTAGACGTAAGGGAGCTCGATGACTAGGTGTTCCCGAACATCCGATGGTCGTATCTACACATGATGGTCAGTAGAACCCCAGTTTTCCCTTGCATTAAGGTTCTGTAATGGCTAATCAACCATACGAACATGTAGAAGTGCTTGATCAATGATGAGAATGGCGGGTGTGTCGGAGTTCTCCTCCCGACAAAAGTCCATAAATACTACAAGCTCATAGACCCATAGGAATGGATAAATACGGACTTCATGGTGAATTTATATGAATTCCATGACACCAGCTAGTTGATGGCCTCATGGTGGAAGGAGGACAAGAATTTCACTAACCATAGAAATGGTTGGTATGGGACGATTAACCTGAGGGAGCCATACATCTATTTGATTTCTCCCATCTATCAACTATATGGAGAAAATGATTGCTCTAAGTTTTCTGAAGTATGGATGCCTTTGGCATACACAGTGGCAATCTCCAGGAGCAGCTTCAACTGGGGAGCAATAATTTCTAAACAATTGAGCAACTGTGTACAACAAGCTCAGACGTTGAAAGAAGGGGAAGCACCCACTTTCTACATGGCCTCGTACCTTCTCGATGTCATTTGCACAAGGAATGTCTTTGTCGGCATGAATTTAAGCTAACATGTTGCGGAGCTCCCGATCCATGTCTACTTCAGCATACTATGGGAGAACAGGTACAAAAATTCTTACGCACTCATTTGCGATGAATTCATCGCCTGCATTCATTTTATTATTTTTAAGAAGGAATGCCCAATATTATCTGCAACAACCAAGAAAATGGTAGAAAAGGTAGGTCATTAGTATTTAGATGAATGCTCAACCTACATTAGGGTGTTCGGGGCCATTGGAGCACCACATCTCCCACCTACTCATGTCCCAAACCGGCTCATTATGGGAGAAATCTGCTATCAGACTATCATGCAGGGTTATAACACCACATTAGTCAAGGACAAGAAGCGAGATTTCATACCCTACGATTTCCATGTGGGGTTTTATCTGGTAAAGGATACTACTCGATCTAAACAAGAAGGGTTGAGCCAACTTGAATTCAGATTCCCAACAAGTTGATTCTACAAGCACGACCCTCAAGTCCCGGTCCTCCAACATGCTTCATAGGTATCATCATGTTGTTCATAAGCTCATGATAAGTTTGAGGATGAAATTTTCATAGAGTGTACCCAAGATTGGGACGAGGTGGTACGGAGAATGGCCAACCCAAATATGATCAGGTTCAAGCCCATGAGCATGGATGAACAAGTGGAAACAATAGATCAGTCGGCTCAAGAAGCCCTCAGAGCTAGGGAAGAAATCAGAGAGACAAAGATGACAGAGGCACAAAGAAGGGGATTACTCTTTCTATAAGGGGCACAAATAATCATTGATCAATTACAAAATGACCCTGATCTAATAAAAATGACTAGGATTCACGTTGATGACCCAATCAAAAGTTGAGGAGAACCAAGTGGCCTAGAGCCAATGCAACTTGAAGAAATCATCGGGTCAAAAAACCCTGAAGTTCCAGCACCACAGATCAGATCACCTGTGGAAATTTCAACCCAACCCAAGATAGCAAGGACATTAGGGAGAACAATTGTACCAAATCTCTTGTTCGATTTGATAACCATCTACGATGACGAGGAGAGTTTGGAGGTGTCCCTGGTGACTCTAGTGCAGATTATAGAGGAGAAATAACCTGAAAGATAATCTACCTCGGGTCCTGAAGCTCTAGTCCAGAGCCATCCGCAGAGCGAGCATGAGGTAGAAAGTGCCTTAGACACTGAGCCACTCGACATACCAGGAACCCTGAGGGATAGCTCGAGGGATGAGCTAGGATCGGGTAGACAGGAAGAACAAATTCCACAATAGGAAATCAACATTTCAACAGTCGATTGTAAAGTAAGTATCAAACCTACCCCTTGTTCCTCAGTTTTGGCCGATACCTTACCAGCCGATGAGAAAAAATATGAAGTTGATCCATCGGGACATATAAAAAATGTTTAGGAACCCAGCCTAGAATAGATATACATAGTCGGGAGCCTAGGAAATAATCTAACTTGGGGAGAACAACAAATCCCCAAACCTGTTAATGAGGTTGTCGATATACAAGCAATTTCCTACGACCGAAAGAGGAAATCCATCATGAAGAGAACCACTAAAAAGAGGAGGCTTACATTGGATAGCTTGATCCTCATAACCACAGAGGAAAAATTGATAAACACTGAGCACGCCAAGATGTTTGAGATTATCGGCGCAGGGATGGCTATCACAGATGCCACCCTGGATAGAGAAAGAAAATATGAAGAGGAGTTGGTCGTTGCGCTAAAGGAGTTGGAGCATCTTCACCATTTAGAGAAATACTATTAGGACTCCACACAAGCCACGGTGTTTTTGAGAAGTGAGTTCCAAGACACTTATGACAAATTCATGAATGAATGGCACCTTTTCACTGTAGGGATAGTCGACTTCCAAGAAGACACCCTTATGGCACTAGAGACCTGCAAAGACGTGGAAAGATGGTACGAGAAATCCCACCAAGAAATGGAGAGGATTGATTACATCAGCGTGGTTCAAAAGGGCCAAGACGTCGAAGAGCATGACATTCAGGTGCTACAGGACAACAACATAGATTGGATAAAGAAGGCGTTCGAATACTGGGTGAAAATGGCCCAAGAATCTCAGTGGGAGATTTAATAAAAATGAGTCGATTGCGAAAGGATCTGGGTCACGATTAATCGAGAGATGAAAGAGATCAGTCTCCCAGAATTCATCTCACCCGAGGACTTTGTCGACTTGCATGACATATTCAAACAACATTCAGAACAAGACTCGGCGTGGACTGCAGAGATAGCAAAGGTGGTGAGCATGGCGCCAGGTCAAGTACAATAGTTTGTGGAGCACCCGATCAAGGCTCGAACAATATTACAGCAGTTAAGTGTCAAAATAGTTAAGTATAGGGAACAGGAAGTATAATTAAAAGAAATCCTTTCGGCCCTGATGGACCAACACAGATTCTCGTATTCCAACACATGCGAAGAACTCTTCATCAAATGGTCATATTATGAGAAGAGTTATCCACTTCAGTGAAACCATTTGATGACTCTTGGAAGATAGAGAGATGGAAGTGCCATGTGGCGATGTTTTGTTTTACTTAGATTACACTTTTGGTAGTTATTTTTAGTTAATGAATTGTTATAAATAAGAAGATCGACCTAGAAATGGTCGATGGTTTTGGAAAAGACCCTCATTTATGGAATTGTAAATAACTATTTCCAAACTACCTTAATTGAGAAGTATTGTTTAGGACCGAAGACAAACTTATGTTTTTCATCAAAGGTGTGTGTGATTGGATCTAAGGAGGAATTATTTTCGACTTTATCTCATGAATAGATGTTGTAATGTGTAAGATTTTTTGAATCTATTGATAAGTTAGTTGATTCAATATTTTTTGTAGTTCTTGTTGTTAATGATGGAAATCAAATTGGTTTTTTAGTATGTGATCAATGATTAGAGATAAGGAAACTATTTTTCTTTCCATCATTTTATTGCATGTATGTTTTCTTTCGATAATTGTATCTCAATCAATAATTGAAATACCAACAAGTATATGTATTAGTACTAGGCTTGTCACAGGTGTGAAAATATTTGTCTGCTTGCTTGAGCACAAGGGTTATCCCAAGCTCAACCTTCTTCAGTAGTTAATATCCCCCCCTTTTACCAGTTGGTTTATACCTGCACACATATTTTTATCAAACCCATCTAATAAAATAAAAACACAAAAAGAGAACATTTAAAATGGAGGAACTTTCACAAGAAGATATCCTGTCAATCACTATGTAAATCCCATCGATTATTTGGCCGGATCGAAAGATCTAGAGAACAATTCCACTATCAAATTTTGTATAGTCTAATTGGGCCTCGGTGGCAGGTTTGGTTCTTGTTGTTGAGTTAAATGGATTTAGGACCCCTCAACAGGGTATATGGTGTGGTATTTTTTTCGATTTATGCCACACTACTTACAGAACTAAGAAAATTCATTTCCATATAATTCACCACCATTGTTAGTCCTTAGCACTTTAATCCTCTTCTTTATCGGGTTTTCCAAAAGAGATTTAAACTCCTTAAATCTCTCAAAAACCTTTAATTTCTTCCTCAGGAAATATATCCATGTCTTCCTGGAAAAATCATCTATGAAGGAGACATAATACAGGGATCCACTAAGTGAAGGAACTGTAATCAGGCAAAACACATCACTATGCACTAGTTCTAGAATCCCATTTTCCCTTATTGCTCCAGATGGGAACCTCACCCAACTTTGTTTCCCATATATACAATGTTCACAAAAGTCGACTTCTAAATCACATTCAGGAAAACCTTTGACCATACCTTTTATTTTCATAGATCAAAGTCCTTTTTCTCCAATGTGTCTCATCCTCTCGTTCAATATCCTAGATGGGTTGACTTCATCATGTCTTGTCGAGTCAATTTGAACTGACTTAGCTTAATTCGAGTCGTGTTGTTTCAACATCGATTCGAGTCAATTCACAGTCAAGTCGATTTCAGGAGAAACAATGTTTTTGCATCCAGTTGATTCGACATTCCCTAACATCTTGTACAGGGTACCAATCCAAAATCCTCTCATTAATACCATCACACCTCTAACCATCTTGCACGAATCCTTCTAAAACATAGTATGTACTCCTACATCACTCATCTTGCTTACAGATATCAAGTTTCTTTCCAAACCTGAAATGTGTAGCACACCTGAAAGGGTTCTTTTCCTCCCATCCTATTGTGTCATTTAGACTCTTCCCCGTATAAAAATTATGGTTGTCGAGTTGTCCCCAAAGAACACATCACCCCCATCTTCATATTCACAGAACCATTATTTATGCGGTTTCATATGATAGGATGCTCCTGATTCAATCAACCAAAAATATTGATCTTGTTATAGAGCAAGTTTTAGGTTGTGAAAATCCCGACCCAACCACAAGGAAAGTGCTACAACTTGGGAATCATACACCCAATGTCACCTCGATGTAGGTCCTTCACTTCAAGGGTGACTAGGTCACTCTAGGGAGGAGATCCTGGTGACCCTAAAGGGATTGAGATGAAGATGGAGGTAAATGGAAGTGAATCCCCTAGAGGTCAAATCTAAGTATAATAAAAGGTAGGGAGAGATGCCTTGCAATTCAAGTAATTGTTGGTCCACACGTATAATACTTCTCTGGATGATTGTACCTACTTGAGACACAAGAAAAGAGACTTTGCAATGATAGATGTTAGTTGGATCAGACAGTTAATCTTGTTGTCCCAAATTGAAGCAATATATATTAGTTTATATCATCAAATAAAACATCTAAAATCATCATATAAAGATCTAGACTAGTTAGGTAAATCAGCATCAAACTTAGCAATGAATATAGGCTGAAAATTGGCACTTACGAAGCAAGAAAAGATGGTTGTTGTAAACATGTATTTTCTGCAGAAAATTTCAGCCTTATGGCTGTATCATTCAGTGGCATGAAGTAGAAAAATCAACCATGGAAAAGTGCCAATAAGTAGCTCAAAATATGCACCCTAGTTAGTAGAGTAAATGAGCAAAGTTAGAGAGCTAGTCTAGAGTTAGTTTAGGAGTTATGAGAGTTTTAGTAGCTACGGTTATGCATCCCTAATGGCTGTAGGTTAAATTTTGTAACAACAATTAGAGTGTTGGGAGAGAGGGGACGCACTAGTGAGGGAACACTCCTCTCAATGAGACAAATCAACTTTAAGCAAGAAACCTTTCAAAAGACCAAAAATTGTGTTTCCCAAGGATGTGATTTTATATATCCAATGCAAAAGAGTATGAATAGTGCCTTTACTATTGCGTTAATGGAGTATAATAAACAATATCTTAGAGAAGCAACCTCCTTGGGGGTGTAATCCCTTTTACTTCCCAAGGCAAGTTTCTCTATGCTAGGGTTCAAGCTAAGAGGGTGTATGCCCTTATACGTCTCTTAGAAAACCCTTGTATAATCATGAGATGGAGAAAATAAAATGATGAAGGACATGGTGGGAGTGTATACCCTTATACTTCCCACCTATCTCCTAGCATAACAATACTTGAACTTGAAAGATGATATCATAATAGTAGAAAACCATACTAAGTCAAGAAAAATGCCAAGATAATCCACCACAAGATATAGAAAGCATCATCCAAGGATAGCACTATACTTCCATCAACCATTCACGAATAGATAACCATAAACAAGTGCACAAGAGATGAAAAGATCCAAGTGTGGCGAAAATTTCATACCAAGGCCTTTCACAAGAGGGAGAGTTATGTTTAAAATGAGATCTTATGATCTCTATTTATAAAAAATGTAGCTAACATAGTTTGTCCACAAATTAAGGAGTAAAACACAATATTAGGGGTCAACAACCCTAATCTTTCCCCCTTAACAAACTAACATTAAAAAATTCACTTAAAATTTCACTTTTGCAAAAATAAAACCCTAATTTAGGAGGATGTCACCCCTTTAGGGGACGTTTTTCCACTTTGAGGAAGTTGTTGGTGTTGGAGAAGCATGGATAGGCCTCCAAAGGTCACATGTCAAGAATATAAGCACTCTCATCGTGGTTAATAACCTTCTCCTCCTCAAAATTACATGTGTCAAAGAGTGGCACCTCACCACCATGCCCTAGTCCCCAAAATCATGATGTTAAGCTCAAAAGTGGAACGTTTTTCCCCTCCTAGGAAAATCGTTTGGAAAGTAAGGGATGGGCTAGGTTTTCCAGGTCATCATCAAGGTTGTCCAAGTCTGATCTCTCTCATCTGGCCTGTGGGCCCCTGGCATCCAACATGTGGGCTTGTATCCCCATGGAATCCCAAGCTAGGCTTGTTCTCCCAAAATTGTCCACCAACTAGGTCTTGCAAAGACAAATGAACACGTCGTCCAAGGATATCAAGTCATAAAATCATGATAAGTGAATCCAATCAATAAATAATCCATCCAAGCATGTGCATCAAAGATCAATATATCAAACAATTAACAACTCAAAGACACTATGCGACTTGTCAAACTTAAATATGGGAGGGTTTACGAGGTGTCCTATTGGGTAGGTATTTCCCTAGGTCAAGGAGAGATTCCAAGATATCCCTCTCTAAGCCATGTAAATTGGATGAATTGGTAGGGGTTAAGACTCAATGGGCACATGGCTCATGACATACAAGTGGTCGTAGTGTCTCATTCATCGGTTCCTTTGTAGAGGATGTGTGGTACCATCGTCTAGAAATTCACTTTTTCCAAGCCCATCAATTGTCTTTTATCTTTCTTTCTTTGTATTTTCTTTCATAATAGCATAAGGAGATATTGAAGGTCACTACCCTTGCATGGTGACCAGATGAGGGAAATTTCACCCATAAACACCTAGTGGAAATGAGAAGGTTGGCTCGTGATGAGACCCCCTTTTTCTCAGCCATGCAACTGAGAGCCATTTCCCTAGTTTGGTGACCAAATGATGACAATGTCATACCACTAGATATTTATGGACGTGATAGGTTGTCTCATGATGAGACCTCCTATCCTTCAAATAACATTTCAAGAATTATTTATTACATTGTGGGTCCCCTTTTTTCAAAGATAAGTGTTTCATTTCTTTCTTGGGTGATCCCTTGGTGAAGCATCTGGAAGGTTTATATAAGGATTTTATCTTTTACCCAACACCAACCCCTATGGGCCTTTATCCCCTTCTTCCCATAGAATGAGGGAAAACCCCTTCTTGGGTCAATACACCCTAAAATCTCAAGAGATAAGGAAATGGAGGGGGATACTGATGGAAATTGATAAGTATGGTCGGGAATGGTATGATGGATCATTAAGGGAGTTCCCAATATCAATTAAGGGAGTTTCTCCCATTCTTCCTTCGACATGTGTATCGGTTGGGTACCTAGACAGACCGTTGTCCATTGTTCTCGATCCACAAGAAGATATTCCATTTTAAACTTCCAAAGCTCAAAATTTTGGCCATTGAATATTTCTATCTCTATTCTGGAATTGCTCACTATTCTTTACTATGATCTTTATAACAATTTATGACTTACGAATCTTACTGTACCTAGGAATTATTTCTTAGATTCAAGATTTGCATATCAAGATATGATATACTATCCAAAGCATTACACCGCTCTGATAACTCACGTGTCAGGGAAGAACTAAGCTTTGATACCACATGTCAGGAAATACAAGGCACTTCCACACTAATCCTAGCATAAGAGAAGAAGAATTTAATCAACAATGTATATGAAATAAGCAATCACACAGTACACCGAGATTTTACCCTGGAAACCCTTAACTGGGAAAACCAACATTATTTTGAGCATTCTACTCTCTTGTTTTCTTATTCATTCAGAATAAAAGGTTACATGTCTAACCTTGATCCACATCTAAGACACAATTGACATCATACCCTCTTGCACAGGAAAGAACAATCATGTAGCCAAATCGACTTACATATCCATGACCAAAAACCTACACTTACACATGCATTAACCTACAAAAGTGTATTCTATGATCACCTAACAACAACATCCTTTATGTCCTTACAACATGCCTCTTTATAGGTGTTACAATAGGAAAAACTCTAAATATTGGCACCCAAAAATGGTATAGATCCATGCATATCATTGGATACAAATCCCACAAATCTCTGAATTGTATTACAATCGAGTCCAAGTCAGGTTTACCAGTCGAATATCGGTCGGACTCCATCCAGTCTCTAGTTGGTCGTCTCATGCCCACACTTCAACCTCTTGTCGGTTGACTTACCGTTGATATCTTCAACTTAAAATTTACCCAATTGACTTCCTCAACCTTCAAATTTATTTTGATCTACTTCAACCTTTGACATGTTGTCGATCTACCTCAACTTCGACCTGTTGTTGATTTTTTGATCTACCTCGACCTCGATCGCCAGTCAATTCACCTTGACTAGAGTTTCATTGCAAAGAATATAACAACCCAACATTCTCCCACTTGTTGTCTTCTTTGTTGAAACATGAGATTCATGAACTTCCATTCACGAACCCAGGGAAGCAATGCCCCATTGCATCTCTGCACGAAGAGAACTTCACAACACTCACATACTTGGTCAATGAGTCTATTATGTTTTCCAACGCGTTTATTTTTTCCATTAACACCTTATTAATTTGCACCATGTGTCTTATGCAATGGTATTGTACATCAATGTTCTTAGTCTTTGAATGATAAGCATGGTTCTTTTCAAGAAATATTGTGCTTACTATCGCAATTTACCTTCATAGATCCTGCACAAACTTTATTCCTGAACACATCTTTGAAGCCATACTACTTCTTTGCTTCCATGAGTGGCCACCATGTATTCAGATTCTGTTGTCAACAAGGATATGATCGCCTGTCATTTACTCATCCATATTATTTCTCCACCGAACATCGTGAAGACATATCCGTTGGTCGACCTTCATCGATCCATATCTCCAGCCCAATCGGTGTCGACAAATCTATGTACATCTAATTTACCATTGTCACATCCAGGTATTCCTTGATAGAATATAGAATAGTCATTTATGCCACACAAATACCTGAAAACTCTCTTGAAATTTGTCCAGTGCTCCTTTCTAGGTGTCAACATGTACCTTCTCAACACTCACATTGCATGGGAAATGTTTGGTCGAGTGCAGATCATTGCATACATAAAAATACCAACCAAACTTGCATAGGTAACAAGTGTCATTTCCTCTATCACTTCCTATGGCTTTGGACACTGTTCAACAGTAAGCCTTTCTCCCACTAGAATTGACACCTCCATCGACAATCCCGCATGTTGAATTGTTTCATAACTGTTTCAATATACTTTGTCAGATTCAACTAGATATTTATAGCGACTCAATCTCTCTTTTCCTCGATTCCTAGAATGAATTCAGTTTCACCGATATCCTTCATGTTGAACTTGGAGGATAGTTTCTTCTTCACCTCCTTTATTGCATCCATGATGTTTCCAATTAGCAACATGTCATCGACATACAAATCTACATATATGAAATTTTCATCTTCTTCCTTAGAATATATGAGGTGATAATATTTACTTATCACAATTCCCAAACTCAAGATGTATGTGTCAAGATTTTGGTACCACATCCTTGGTGATTTATTTATACCATAAAGGTATCTTTTTATTTTGCACACCAACTCTTTTTTTCCCTTTACTACAAATCCTTCAGGTTGTTTCATGTAGATTTCTTCTTCCATGTCCCCAAGTAGGAATGTTGTCTTCACATCCATCTGTTCTATCTCCAGATCGAATGTTGCAGCCAGAGACATCAGTACTCTAATGGAAGTTGTTTTTTCAACAGGGGAAAAAATCTCATTGAAGTCGACTCCCTTGACTTGGGAATATCCTTTCGCTACCAGACGACCTTTAAATTTCTTGACTTGACCCGCGACATTCATATTCTTCTTGAACACCCACCTGCGACCAATGGGATTTCTTCCACTAGGTAACTTGACTAAGACCCATGTCTCATTCTTGTACAAGGATTCCATCTCTTCAACCATGGTGTCCTTCCAGAGTTTACCCTTTGCTGAGTCGACTACCTCACCAACTGACTTGGGCTCATCATCGATGGTAGTTAGCATGAATGCGTAATGGAAGTCAGGCGGATTGTACCTTTCAACTAGTTTTCTTATTCTTTCTGACCTCCTTACCATCGGAGTCAATTGTTCCACCTCTTCCTTAGATTCATTCGACTCATCTGAATCATCTTATTTGTTCCTCAGTTCAAACCACAACATATTAGGATAATTATCAGTTTGAAAAAATTCCTCAGGCTCGGATTTACCTACGACTTCTCTAAAGACCACATTTCAACTATACACTATTCTCCTTGATGTAGGATCCCAGATCTTATACCCTTTCATCCCTTCTTTGTACCCAATGAAAATACATTTTACTGCCTTCTTGTCCAACTTTCTCCTCTTTTCCTTGGGAGCATGCACAAAATCATCACAGCCAAATACCTTGAGATGTGCCACCAAATGATTCTTACCAAACCATACCTCTTTTGGATTCATTTCAACTAGCACCAACAAAGTAGACATATTCATCAGATATCTTGTAGTCTCAACTACCTTCGCCCAAAATTCTTGTGCGAGCCCAACACCACTGAGAATGCTCTTTGCCTTATCCATCAACATTCTATTCATTCTCTCAACAACTCCATTTTGTTGTGGGGTATATGGTGTGGTATTTTGGCATGTTATGACACACTTCTTACAGAACTGACCAAATTCCTTTCCAAGTAATTCACCACCATTGTCAGTCCTCAACACTTTAATCCTCTTCTCTCCCAGGTTTTCCAAAAGAGATTTAAACTCCTTAAATCTTTCGAAAACCTTTGATTTCTTCCTTAAGAAATATATCCATTTCTTCTTGGAAAAATAATCTATGAAGGAGACATAATATAGGGATCCACCAAGTGAAGGAACTATAACCGAGCCAAACACATCATTATGCACCATTTCTAGAAACCCATTTTCCCTTGTCGCTCCATATGGGAACCTCACCCGAATTTGTTTCCCATATATACAATGTTCACAAAAGTCTTCTTCTAAACCACATTCATGAAAACCTTCGACCATACCTTTACTTTGCATAGATCGAAGTCATTTTTCTCCAATGTGTCCCATCCTCTTGTGACATAGCCTAGTTTGGTCAACTTCATCATGTCTTGTCGAGTTGATTTTAACCGTCTTAGCTAGATTCAAGTCGAGTTGTGTCGACATCGAGTCGAGTCGATTCATTGTCTATTTGATTTCAGGAGAAACAATGTTCTTGCATCCAATCGAGTTGGCATTCCCTAACATCGTTAATAGGGTACCAATCCAAACTCCTCTCATTAAGACCATCGCACCTCTGACCATATTGCATGAATCCTTTTGAAACAGAATATGCACACCTACATCACTCATCTTGCTCACAGATATCGGGTTTATTTCCAAACCCAAAATGTGTATCACACCTAGAAGGGTTCATTTTCTCCCATCCTGCAATGTCAGTCCGACAATTCTGGTTGTTGAGTCGTTCCCCAATAACAAATCACCCCCATCATATTGTTCATATTCACAAAACCATTTTTTATGTGGTGTATTATGAAAATATGATCCCGAGTCGATCAACCAAACATCTTGATCCGATTGTGTACTGGTTGATGCCAGGTACACATCACCTCATTTTTCCAAGGTCGTCTCTCTCAGTCGATTGCTTCTCGTTGGATCTAGAACTGCCTTATGTTTCCTTAGAATTACAATAATTTTTATAATGCCCAACTTTATCGCATTTCCAACATCTTCACGTCGACTAAACTAGGGATTTAGATCTACCCTTCAACTTGAAATTTCTACCAGAGAATATGCCTTTATATCTATCTACGAGTTGACCTCTCACTACTAGATCATCTTTGGTCAATCATTCCATGTTATTTCTTCTCATTTCTTCTGACAACAAAGAAGCAACCACGTCCTCTAGCGCTAGTGTGGTTGTATTACTCCAATAGCCACGACTAATTTATCCCGAGAGTATGGAAAATAACATAATAGGTTGATACATTTCTCCTCATAAGTGATCTTTATATCCACGGATGATAATTGGCCTAACACGGTGTTAAACTGATCCATCAGGATTTTTTGAATGACTTATGGTTGAGTTTTTTTTTAATTTGCATGAATTAATTGACCATTGGGAAACTTAACGAAAGAACGAGAAAAGAAAAGGAATTATACAACCATTAACATATTTGCAGATCTGAAATGCAATGAAAAACAACAAACCATAATACACAGGTTGATAACGGAGTTCGACACAACTTTGCCTACGTCTCCAAGCCTTTTCTCTGTGGGGGAGGCTTCTTTATTTCTGTTCTAAAGCTCAATGGTACATATTTACAATGCCGAATGGCTTCTAGACTGATCTGTTCATGTTTACCCAGATCTCTGGAACCATGCACAAAAAAAGGCACGCGAAACGGACGTCCGGAGCTCTCAGAAACGGTCCGACATCATCTCCTCCTCAACGGCTTCCCTGCCTCAAACTGGCTTTGACTTGGCTTCTCCTCAACATCTCTGCTCTGATTTGCTCTCAAAAAGCTGTCCCCATGGCCTCAAATTGGCCTTGGTTAAATAGTTTGGAAGTTGGTTATCCATCTCCAACTTCCTCCACGAATTTAGGCTCCAAAAATGTCTAATAACCCCCAAAAATCATTAATAATGGGTTAATTAACATTAAAAAAACCAAAAGTGGTTATAAAACCCACTTTCCAACCATAAAATAGTTAAAATCGGGCTTAGCCCCCCGAGCTCTTACGCGTGCCYTTTTTAAATGGTCATATGGTGTACATATGGCCTAGCGCTAGCCCTACGGGCTAAGCGCKGGCCCCTTCTATTGGCGCGGCTCCCGGTCGTATGGTGGAGTGGCATGTCCATGGGCTAGTCCCAAATCGGTTCAACCRCATATATATGGTAACTGTCCATTGTTTAGCCCCCCGCACCAGTTTAAACTCCCCGCCGTATGGTCACATGTTAATACAATGGAACAATGGCTACGGGTCGGGGCTAAGCCCCGGCCTGACCCCCCGTCCGTTATTACAAAATTTTGAATTCAAATATATGCGAATTGGCATACCAAAAAAGAACCAAACAATGGCGTAACGGTTGGATGGATTATGTTAAGTCGTTGCTGGTGGGGAGGTCGCTGGTTCGAACCCGGTCGACCACACAACTTTTTAATAACAAACCAACAACCAATTCCCGGGTGCCACGTGGTAGCTCGTGATTGGGCCACGTGGCACCCAATCACTTTCCAATTAAACGCCATGTGTCAACATCTAATTCGACGACTGTCAACCAATAATCGCTTGCCACATCATCACATGCCGTACGCTCAGTCAGCCTTGCCACGTCATCGCCACGTCGAAAGTCGTACGCTCTGTCAGCCTTGCCACGTCATCGCCACGTCAAAAGTTGTACGCTCTGTCATCATGCCACGTCAGCTGCTGATGTCACCCGTGCCACATGTCACCCCTTCAGTCGTGACACGTGTCACCTCGAGATTGGTTCAACCGTACACCAAAAACGCCAAATCTGCCTAACACGTGTCGCTCCCTGGAGCCGCCACGCGTCCTATACAGACCTGCCACGTGTCCTGTATGGACCTGCCACATGTCCTGTACGGAATGACACGTGTCCTGTACAGAATTTACGGACTGTACGGACAGGTACAGTCAGCATCCAAAAATTTTGCCTGTTTGGCTTGGCGGACAGAATGCGATATATTCTCCATACGGACTCTGTTTGACAAAGTAAATATACCACCGGATTCAGGAAGACGAGACAGACGCAATGGTGTTGGTTTCGTCGGATTCTGAGCACTTTCATTTTTGAGCATTTTTCATGCCCTGTCAGGCTTCTGAATCCGATTTCAGATCATAAACACATTTAAATTCTCATTCACCGAACTTCCATCACTCATCTTGAGAAGATACAGTTTATTTATGAGAAACAACTTATTTACCAGATATTTTGACTGGTATAAGATTCCCAGCTTGTTCCGCAGTTTCTTGGTCGAATCTTCACCCGATACATTCAACAACATTGAATCTGCAAGCCAAATCCAAATCGTACTTCTTTCTTTTCTTTCCAGTTTCTCATATTCTTTTGTCGACATGCTTGTCGGCTGGGTACCTAGATAGAAAGTTTTCCATTATTCTTGATCCATAATAAGATCTTCCATTTTAAGCTTCCAAAGATCAAAATTATGGCCATTGAACCTACACTTACACATGCATTAACCTACAAAAGTATATTATATGATCACCTAACAATAATATCCTTCAGGGCCTTAAAACAAACCTCTTTATAGTCTTTACAACAGGAAAAAACCTAAATATTGGTGCCCAAAAACGGTTACAGATCCATGCATATCATTGGCTACAAATCCCGTAAATCCCGAGATTTTGTTACAGTCGACTCCAAGTCGGGTTTCCTAGTCGACTACCATTCAACCTCCATTCAATCTCTAGTCAGTCGTCTAATGCCTACACTTTGACCTCTTGTCGGTTGACTTTTCGTCGATATCTTCGACTTCGACTTTACCCGGTTGACTTCCTCAACTTTTGACTTGTTTTTTATCTACCTCGACTTCGACACGTTGTCAATGTTGTCGATCTACCTTGACATCGACCGTCAGTTGATTCATCTCGACTAGACTTTCACTGCAAAGAATATAACAAACCAACAAATTAAACCCATGATCCTCACCTAAATTCCTAATGCATTAAATGTTATGAAACAATTACTAATGTACCTCATGTGTGTTGGACTACCATCATTGGATGAACTTGTTGATCAAGTGAATGAATTGAGAAATTATGAGAGATAGACATCTAAGGGTATGTTATCTATGGATAATGTTGATCATCATCTATGGGATCAATGTCTACAATGTGTATCATGAAGAATTTTCTCCTCTCATTACCCCTGGGTGAGAGGGCGTAACAATCATAAATAACAAAATTTGATGGTTAATATAATAGATAAATCATAACTTCAATTAATGAAATTAAAAAATATTTTGAGATGTACTTTCCAAGAGAATAAAATCATCTCAATATATCTAAAATAAACTTTTCATAATTGGTTCATATGGTTTGAGGAGCATAGTAAAGGATTGCCAACAAATTGACCACGTTTTGTTTGAAATTATTTGTAAAAAAAAATTAGAAATAGAGGAATATGGAAAATAATTTTTCTCGTGAGGTTGAGTAAAAACATAAACTAACAAACTATCAATAGTAGAATGAACAATCATAAACAAATAATCAATATCTCAAGAAGAATTTCAACAAATGATAAAGAAATTTTTCACCTTAGGAATCGTAATCAAAGACTACTTGCACAAATCAAGAAATTAAAAAACAAGAAAATGAAAAAAGAAAAAAAGATAAAACAAGTTGTGAACAAAGAAATATTGATCAATAAAGAAGCAATAATCTACATGGTTTAAGTGAGAAAGTCATCAAAAGGCTAAAATCCAAAACTTGGAGAAGGAAACCAATACAAAACCAATGACACCAAAAATAAATGCACTGGTTATATTGTAATGTTATCATCCATTAAATCATAAGAAGTGATATTGTAATGTTATCATCCATTAAATCATAAGAAGTGATAGATGACAAATGTTCCAACATTAAAATCAACATACAAGATGCAAAGATACATTATCATTGCCCTAATCATAATAATTGTTGAGTTGTTCAATGAATTGAACAAAAAAAAATATTAATATGAACATAAACAACATTCTTCACATATTCAGAAAAATCGCAACTTTGAAACAAATTGAAGATAAAATAAATACCCTACTTGAAACACAAGATGAGAAGTTCCATCCAATAATATTATTGGTGAACAATGCTAATGAAGATCAATCTAGTATGGCTTGCCATATGCAATGAGTCAATACCATTACAACTTCAAAAGTATGTTGGGTTTCTTCAAGGATGAAGCTTTTTGAGGAAGGGTGAAATGTAAACATGATGACATAATATTTAATTAAGTATATATTAAAATTAATAAAGCTTTATTAAATAATAATAAATGCAATATTATGTAAAAGTGCTTAATTATCTTAAAGACACAATTCTTCATCGAAAATATTTTTTCATTATACTTGTTTCATTCAATATTAATAATTATTTTATTATTGAGGAATTCTTTATGTTATCCTATTTATTTTGAATATCCAATTAATGAACCAATTAAGTTCCTTACGAAGTCATTTTGAATAAACCAATATTTTGGATATTCCATTGATGAACCAATTCGGTTACTTACCAAGTCGTTTTGAATAAACCAATTTGGTTCCCTACCAAGTCCTTTTGAGTGACGCAATCCTTTTGGGTTTCCAACGAGCAATGTCTCTGTAGCTCATCCTACACCACCTGTTGCATTTGGGATATACATGTCATTATTGATTTTCAGTGTCTATTTTATCTTCTCCTTAAAAAAGGTTATTTAAAATAACAATGTGAAAGCATAACATTGCGCAACCAATCCATTCTATTTGCAATTATATTAATATATATGAATAATAAAATAATCTCAAAAAAATTGTTATTGCTATAATTTTATCTTTATACTTAGGTGTTTCACAAGTATAATGATTCATGGTGTGTGTATCCTTTTACTTTATTTTCCCTTAATAATTCTTGATTCATTAAAGCTTATAAACATAAGATACATGATAATGATTCATCATATGTATGTTGTGTCACATATTGATTGATTACTTCAAAGTTAAACACTTCATGCTTGTTAAAATGCATGATGCCCTACTTTTATACATATAAATTAGACCATTTAAAAAAAAATATCATTCACAAATTGCTAGCATTGTATATAGGTTCATGAATTATAAGTAAGTTGTATTGTAATTTTGAATATTATGTATGCCTCATATATATATATATATATATATATATATATA
>ML809093.1:0-51876 GCA_009831015.1 Picea engelmannii | reverse complement strand
GAGTATTATTGTTGGAATGTATTAATTTGGAAAGTAATAATGTCTACTCTTATGTAAAAGATTTATCCCACATGCATCATGAAGTAATATACTCTTGTTACCATTCATTATATAAAGAGGTGAAATTACATTTATCCCACATATATTTTGGGATGTAATTCCTCCATACTTCTTGGTATATAATAGAGGTAAGAGAGACCCATGATGTACATTGAAATTAAGAATCACATAGTGATCATATACATTGAAATGAAGGGTCACATAGTGATCATATACATTGGAATGATGTGAAGATGAAGTATGATATGTGGAAGCTCAAGTGTAATATTGGAGATTTTTGAAGAATAAAGAAGAAAATATCTTCCTGTGGATGTTTTCTCGTTTTGGGGTTTTACCATGTATATCTAGTGTAATATTTTTCTCTTGTCTCTTTGTTATTATGATTAAATGTTGTTGTTATATGGATAGAAGGATAGACTAGTAAGGTTCTTTTGTTTAATAGTGTTGTATGTTTATTTGTATGTCTCAATATTCTAACATTTGGTACAAGACAACCAATATTTAGATTCACTAATAGTTTACACCTTTTTGGATAAAAATCATAGTGTTGTAAGGGAAGCAGTGATTCAGGAGCATTCTTTGGCTCGGGCAATCTGCATCACCCAAAACTATTTATATTCTACAAATTAGGCAATAAGTCGAATAAGGACTGTGTTAGTGGTCCATTCTATTTAGTCAGTTTTCTATGAATATGAACCACTGTTACTCATGCAACTAATCTTGTGTATGATGAAAGTTATGTTGAAACTTGTGTTGAAACACATGTTGAAATTCTTGTAGAATATGGATTTCATTGAAAAAAAAAAAGAATTTCCTCCTACGATAACGTTGTTACAGTGTTTGTTGTTAAGTTGTTACTGTTGTTATTAGGTTATTTCCAAATTACATGAGAATTGAATTCATTTCAAAAATAACAACATAAAGAGGATCACTGAAAGAAACACAATCACAAGGTACACAACATGTTATCCTGGGAAACCCTCATGGGGGAGAAAACACAACAAAAAATTCCTCAATAATAGACTACCAATACTAAGACCAAAACACCAAGAATGAAATAAGACTAAGCATGCACCTCTCTTCTCCTTCCTCCTGCAACTACAACTTCCTTCCAGATATGTGCACTAGATGAGTGAGTGTGAGAGTGAACAAGTGTGGGACCATCCTCACATATAAATACTAGTTGAGGAGGCATTAGAGTTATGTCTCTTCACTTAGTAGGGCCAAATTCTTCTAGAAGTGGTTAAAACCACTTTATAAACACTAGAGGACAACTTTACAATTACCACCATATAAATATGGTTTGACCAATCCACAAAAGGGGATTTGATATTATACAAGACATGACATGATCAATCCGCAAAAGGGGATTTGATCTATAAGATAATAACTCAAATATAATTAGAACATTCTTCTAAGTTACAATATTTCAACACTCCCCCTTAACGAGAAGGGTATTCTATTGACATGACCCAATACAACATCATCAAGAGAAGGAGAGGGCAACATCATCATCAACATATGGAACACTGATTGGCACATATTTAAATCATCGGAAGTTTTTCTCATTATCAATATCATCATTGTTCACAACATGGAGCTGGAGTAACATCATCATCATCAGCAGCAACAGCATGAAGTTTAAATATCAACATCATTAGCATGAAGCTAGAACAACAACATCATTAACAACATGAGGCTGGAACAACAACATCATCAACAACATGAGGCTGGGACAACAACATCATCATCATGTGGAAACAGAATGAGGTAGGTGCATAAACAAAAACATTTGTGTTACTCTGACAGGCTGTCCTTACCGGACCTTTGGGATCTGCCCAAGAATCATAAGATTCCCTAAGATATAAAATCCTAACAAGATACCACGTGGTATTCTGATAGAATTTTCTTAGCGAACCTTCAAGATCTACCCAGGAATCATAATATTCCCTAGGATATAAAATACTAATGGATCTACCACTACTGACCATAGATGGCATATACATGCATAGGTACTCTGACAGACCATCTGTACCGGACCTTTAGGATTTTTCCAAGGACGATCAATCCCCTAGGATATAAAATCTTAATTGAGCTACCCATTGTTGGTCATGATACCATAGTATCATCATCATCACTCCCCCTTTTGAGGGAGATCCTTTAGGACATAACCAATCTTGTCTCACGAGTACTCAAACTTCACTTGAGATAGAGGCTTGGTCAACACATCTACAACCTACTCATTTGTGCCAACATATTGGAGCTTTAAATTCCCCCTCTGCACCATATCACAAATGTAGTGAAATCATATCTCTATGTTCTTCGAATTATCATGGAACATTGGGTTCTCTATCATTTTTATACAACTATGGTTATCACATAGAATCACGGTGGCTTCCATCTCCATATCAAAAAGACCTGTCAACAACTTATGAATCCATATGGCTTCACAACTGGCGGAACATGATGCAATGTATTATGCTTATGTCATGTTGAGAGAAATACTTTATTGATTCATGCTTTTCCATGAAGTCATGGCTAACCCCAAACTGAAACAACATCCTGAAGTGCTCTTCCTATCTAAAGCACTTCCAACCCAATCTAAATTAGTCTAACCATACAGTCTAAAGTCATGATCTCCAGTATAACAGAGACCATAATCCAACTTACCCTTAACGTATCTCATCGCATTCTTTGTAGCTACAATGTGAACACGTATGGGCTCCACCAGATACTGACTCAACGTGTTCACAGAAAATCACATATCTAGCCTGGTATTTTTCAGATACATCAACGATCCAATAATCTGTCTATATACAGTAGCATCAACCAACTCTGATGAAGTATCAACCAAGAGATTCAAATTTGTTTCCATGGGTGTGTTCATGGATTTACATTCCAACATGTCAAATCTCTTCAGTATTTCAACTACATACTTCCCTTGGTTAAGGAATATCTTCTCTGGGCACTGTCAAGCTTCAAGACCTAAGAAATAATGCATCAGGCCTAACTATTTCATCTAAAATTTTGTATCAAGATTCTTCTTGTAATCTGTGATGAGATTTTCTTCTCCAGTCAAGAATAGATCATCCACATATAGTAGCAATATGACTAGCTCATCATTCATAACCTTGAAGTAAAGGTTAGAATCATATTTACTCTTAGTAAATCCCAAGCTTGTTAGGAAACTATCAATTCTGCCATACCAAGCTCTAGGAGCTTGCTTCAACGTGTACATAGATTTCTTCAACTTGCATACATTATTATTTATATCTTCAACTTCAAACCCTTGTGGTTGTTCTATATACACTTCTTATTCAATAACACCATTTAAGAAAGTTGTTTTCACATCCATCTGGTCTAAATTCCACTTCATTTTAGCTGCAAGAGCTATGATGGTTCTGATATAAGTGTATCTGGATACATGAGCAAATGTTTCTTCATATTCAATACCTTCTTTTTGAGAAAAACCATGAGCCACAAATCTTTCCTTATGTTTTTCAATACTTCTATTTGTTGCATGTTTTATTTTGTATACCCACTTGGAAGATACCACATATTTGTTCTTTGGTCTGAGAACTACTTCCCATACATCATTATTTATAATGGATTGGTATTCTTATGTCATGACATCCATCCATTCTTTCTTCTGAACAACTTCTTCAAAGCAAGTAGGTTCCTTTTCTATGAGATCACACAACAAGGCCATATAGTTGGAGAATGGCTTAGGTTTCTTTCTTTGTCTCATGGTTCCTTCTTGGGCACCATACTTATATTCATCTTGAATAAGTTCTCTTTCCCAAGCTAGCTTTCTCTTGTGAGAGATCGTCATACGAGGAGGTTCTTGAGATTCTATCATATCATGATCTTCTGGAATCTCATCATCATGGGTAACTGTAACTTCCTTCTTAGGTTCTGGAACTCTGGGAGCTACATGTTCTTCTTCATATACTTCTTCAAGCTGGAATTTTCTTGATCTTTTGAGTGTTTCATATTCATCAAAGGTTACATATATGTTGATCTCAATATGATGGTAACCTGGCATGTAGATTCTAAAATACGTAGATACCTCACAGTATCTAACAAATATTCCCTTCTTTCCTAAAGGATCTAACTTAGTTCTCTTTTCTTTTGGAATGTGTACAAACACTAGAAAACCAAATATTTTGAGATGGATTACTTCTGGCTTCTTTCTGGTGAACATTTCTTCGAGATTTTTGAATCCAAGTGCACTATGGGATAATCTGTTTTGGAAATGTATTTTTTTTCTTGCTTCTTCAGCCCATAAGTGCATCGTAAGATCTTGATCGTGAATTATAGTTTTTATTGCTTCCATAATCATTCTATTCTTTCTTTCTCCTACACCATTTTGTTGAGGATTATAGGGAGTGGTGAGCTCCCTCTTAATCCCGATATATTTTGATGCAAGAGCATCGCCAACGTCAAGCGAGCGTGGGGCACACACCAACGCATTTTGGGCACATGTTGAATTGTTTAAAATATTTTGAAGTTGGATGCGCCAAACTTAAATGTAACAATTAAGAAAGGGCGTACTGTTAGACTGTAATCAGACCTTGAGCGTCCGCTCTCATCTGAAGGACTAAGAAGGAATTTGTGTTAGTTAATGAATGTAGGTAGGTAGCTTCGAATTCTCAGATTAGACAGTTTTAGGAGCCGGAGGGAAAACGGATATAGACACCCTCCCTTGTATTATTGTAACAATTATCAGCATGAGAAGAGAGCATAGGAGAGTAGAAGCAGAAGACTGTGTAGAAGAACCCATGTACATAAGTTCTGATATTAATATATGAAGTTTGATTCAGAATCATGGTGTTCAAATACTTTTTGTGTATGCATGATTGAATGTTATGCTCATGATTGTTTACTCTCTGTTATGCATTTGCTTTGATGAGTGAATGTTTGATTTCATATTTAATGTCGGGAAGCTGAAGAGAGGGAGAGTAAATAATGAGTTTCAATTGTTTCTCTATCTGAGCAAGAGGTTTCCTGCAAGGAGTGTAGTGAAATTGTACGCAAGGTGTACGTTGATAGAAGTCAGAGTTCATCTCTGCAAACTCAGGAGGGATAACATTGTTCTCATTCTCATAGAAGTGCAAGATAAGCACAGGAGCCATGCAAGGTGTGCACAGGCCGAGAAGAGTCTCATATTTTTCAACCAGAGGGAGTTGTTGAAAAGAGTGTTGTCGCAGGGAGTGCGCGGAGTCGAAGAATTCAATACTTGGAAGTATTGAAGAGTTGCCGCAAGGAGTGCGTGCAGGAGTCTTCTTGAAGACTCGAATTGTCGAAGAAAGGTTCAGGAGGTTTAGTGCCTTGAAGTATTAGAAGAAGTCACAGCGACATCGTTTCGCGGGTGGACAAGTTTTGCGAAAGAACACCTTGTTCATTTCACAGGAATCGTCAAGAAGGAATTTGACGGTCGGAATTCCCCGTGGAGAATTTGCGAAGTTCTGAGAACCATCGGATCTTGCAGAATAGAAAGGAGGTTTATGATGAGTGTGTTTTTTTGTCTAAGATTAGGGGAGAATAGAGCCATAGGATATGAGCCAACAGGGGTCGTCAGATCACTCACATATTTCGCATCTCGGAGTTTCGTGGGTTGAAGAGTCGAAACCCTTGCATAAATATTCGCAAGGTCGCGAAAGGCAAAATCCCAGAGTATCGAAAGAATCTGAGCCGTCCGATTGGAAGGACACGTGTCACGAGATCACCCGTATCAGGGATTTAGACATCAGAGGTCGGAGAGAGAAGTCATTCAACTTCGTGAGTGGTGAAGCTAGGAAGTGGATTAGGACAGTCCATCTGGGAGTGGACAGGTGGCATATTCGCCAACACGGAGGTCAGAACTTTGTTGACCATTTCAAGGTTTCGTGAGTCAGAGAACCGAGAGCACCACATCTGGATTCGCGAAGTCAAAAATTCCAAAATTCAGAAAGGCGGGAAGTTCCTTGTGGGACCTGCATTGATGACGTGTCAAAATTTCACATTTTGGCATATCGGAGGGTAAGAGGTCGAGACTCTTGTCCCGAAAGTTCCGAAGTCATGAAACCGTGAGAGAATCGTAGTCGTCCGTTAGGAGGAGGACAGGTGGCAGAGATTGAAGGATCTCGTGAACTCAGAGGTTCTCCAGGTGAGAGCCAAAAGATTGAGTGCTCCAAGTCGCGAGAGGTGAAATCACGAGGAGCGTGAATATCTGTTGGATCCAGATTACAGGAGGACCATTGGATCAAGAACCCCATAGCGTTTCGCACATTCAGGGGTTCGGAGGTTGAAAGGAGCTTTTTTCGATTGCAAAAGCCACGAAGTGCCGAGAGCCGAGGCATGGAGGAACCACGTGGAAGAACTGCACAGTGGACCCAGTAATTAGACTAGCGGACACAAGTCACACATTTGGAGGAGTCAACACCCTGTTGACCTCTCGCGTCTCGGGGACTCGGGAGATAAGGGAATGAAGGTTCAAGCCTTCGACTCGCAAAGTCGCGAGTAGTGAGAGCACGAGGAGAAAAGTCAACGTCGCCTCTCGGGGGTTCGAAAAAGGAAGGTGCCAAGGTTGGACCTTTGAACTCGCGAAGGAGCAAGAGGTGAGGAGTGCTAGCTCTTAGCCTAGCCAGCTGTTGCGCAAGGAGGGCGTTGATGGAAGAAAGGGCTATACCCATTTCGCGTTCTCGGGTATCGCAGATTTGAGAAGGAAGAGTCGGGAGTCACGACTTGCGAACTCGTGAGATTGTGAGCCATGAAAAAGGACCTGTGGATTGATTTGAAAGGAGATTCCAGCAGGGAATCCGAAAGAGCCGATCCAGCTCGGAGGGGTTAAAGAACAATCATGTGAGTGGATCTCGGTCCCGAGGGCCGATAGGTCTGCGTCAGTTTTTGGTATCAGAGAACAGAAAGGTTTCTTTGCTTTCTATAGTAAGGAAAAGGAATATTCACCATGCCACCGAGAAGAAGAGACAGGAAAACACCCGATCCGCTAGAGGAGAGGGAAATGCCAAGAGGAAGGGGTAGGTAGGTGCCAAATCTAGCCATGGAAAGAGAGATGCTTGACTTATGCGCCAGACTTGAGGACTTGGAGACAACACAGAGTCGCACAATTGGTGTTGGAGATCTCAGTGATTCCGAAAGAGAAGATGAAGCTGGACATGAAGGAGAAGAAGTCACAACAGAAGATACAACAAATGAATGCCTGATTAGGGCTGTTGCAAGAATGGGTGCTAAGGAAAAAATGGATATTCCAGTATATGAAGGAAACCTGGATGTTGAAGAGATTCTAGACTGGATTAGAGCTCTGGACACATATTTTGAATATGAAGATGTCGAGGAAGACAAAAAGGTCAAACATGTTGTCACAAGACTTAAAGGACATGCAGCATTGTGGTGGGATGAGCTACAAGCTGACAGACGCTACAAGGGCAAGCAGAAGATCAAGAGTTGGGATAAGATGATCGCGAATATGAAGGCGAAATTCATTCCCAGGGATTACCAAATTACTCTATTTCAGAGAATGCATAATTTGAAACAGAAGCTGATGACAATGAAGGAGTACACTGAAGAATTCTACAGGGTGAACATCAGAGCAGGACATCAGGAAAAAGATGAGATGAGATACGACATGAATGGTCTAAGATACGACATTCAGGATGAGATGAGCATGATGACCATCTGAACGATGGAATATGCTTATTAGATGGCTCTAAAAGTTGAAGAGAAGTTGAGCCAAAAATAAGGTCAAAGAGGTCGAGGCAGAAGTCAAGCCAGAGGCAAGTCAGTTGCCCAGGACAGAAATCAGAAACCGAAAGAAGACTGGAAGAAACCTCAAACTCAGATTGAGAGAGGTGGAAGTTCACAAAGAGGATAGCATACCGAACAGAAAGGTCAGTATGCTGATGGAAACATGTTTCCTTGTACCAGAGGTAGAGGAAGAGGAAGAGGTGGAGTGGTGAAATGCTTCACATGTGATAAAGTCAGACACAAATCTTATGAGTGTCCAGACAAAAAGAAAGAAGGTGGTGAAACTCACATCGCCGAAGCACAGAGGCAGAATGTTGAGGCAGAATATGTTGAAGGCGGAAGATCGTTGATGATGCGAAAGGTTCTCTTAACGCCAGAGAAGGAGGTGGAGAATCTAGTGCAAAGAAACAGTCTTTTCCGGACTGCTTTCAAAACCAAGGACAGGGTATGCAAGGTCATTGTGGATAGTGGTAGCATAGATAATCTCGTTTCTACAGAGATGGTAGAAAATATGGAGCTGGAGACTATTGAACATCCGAGTCCATACAAAGTTTCATGGCTACAAAAAGGGCATCAGGTAAATGTCACTAAACAATGTTTAGTTGAATTTAAAATAGGAGGGTATAAAGATGAAATACTCTGTGATGTCATTCCCACAGATGTTTTTCATCTATTGTTGGGTAGACCATGGCAATATGATAGAAATGTGATTCACGATGGGAGGAAGAACACATACACCTTAGAGATGAATGGGAGAACTCACATGTTGCTTCCAATCAAAGATAAAGAGGTGAAACCTGAAGTAGGCAACACTGTACTTCTCATGAGTGGGAAGGAACTTCTTACAGAGGTTAAGAAGGAGGAACCACAATTCATTGTGGTCAGGAAGACAATATGTTTTTTAACCAGTACAAGGGTAGATGATTTACCAGAAGAGGTTCAGAAACTGTTGGAAGAGTTTTTTGACATAGTAGTGGACGAACTACCTCGTTCGTTGCCACTGATCAGAAGTGTAAGTCATCATATTGATCTCATACCTGGAGCTAGTTTACCAAACAAGGCAGCGTAATGTCGTAGGAGAATGAAGAAGTCAAAAGACAGGTCCAGGATTTAATGGACAAAGGGTTGGTTAGAGAAAGCTTGAGGCCGTGTGTTGTTCCGAAAGTGCTCAGTCCGAAGAAAGATGGAGGCTGGAGGATGTGTACTGACTCGAGGGAAATCAACAAGATAACCATCAGGTACAGATTTCCATTGCCAAGAATGGATGATTTGATGGATTGCTTGAGTGGAGCCAATTTTTTTTCAAAGATTGATTTGAAAAGTGGATATCATCAGATTCGTATGAGAGAAGGTGATGAATGGAAGACAACCTTCAAGACTAATGAAGGGTTGTATGAATGGCTTTTTATGTCGTTTGGCTTAACAAACGCGCCAAGTACCTTCATGAGGTTGATGAACGAAGTCCTGAAGGAGTTCATCGGAAAATTTGTCATTGTGTATCTTGATGACATATTGATTTTCAGTAAAACAAAGGCAAATCATCTGAAACATTTGGCTACAGTGATGAAGAGGCTACAACAAGAGAAGTTGTTGATAAATATGAAGAAATCCTCATTCATGAAGACATAGCTCATTTATTTGGGTTTTGTTATTTCTGCAGATAAGTTGAGGATGGATCCAGATAAGGTGGAGGTGATTAAGAATTGGCCATCACCAAAAAGTATCTTTGAAGTTCGAAGTTTTCATGGATTGGCTAGTTTCTACCGGAAGTTCATCAAGAATTTCAGTGGAATTAGTGCACCGATGATGGACATAGTGAAGAAGAGACACACGTATTTTCACTGGATAGAAGAGGCTGAGAAAAGCTTCAATTTGTTGAAAAGGAAAATCACGGAACAACCAATTTTGGTGTTGCCTGATTTCAAAAAGACATTTCAAGTAAAATGTGACGCAAGTGGATTTGCAATAGGGGCAGTCTTGAGCCAAGAAGACAGGCCGATATCTTACTTCAGCGAGAAGATGAATGAAGCGAAAGTGAAATACTCCACGTGTGACAAGGAGTTCTATGCTATTATTCAGGCATTGAAGAAATCGAGACATTACTTAATCTCGAAGGAGTTTGTCTTATACAGTGACAATCATGCTTTGCAATTTGTGACTCAACAGGAGAAGTTGAATCAAAGACATGTTAAATGGGTTGAATACATGTATAACTTTACTTTTGTAATTAAGCATATTTTTGGAACTGTTAACAAACTTGATGATGCTTTGAGCAGGAAATGTTTGCTGTTGCAGGAGTTCAGAGTCAAAACATTGGGTTTTGATGATCTCAGGGACATGTACAGAGATGATCTAGATTTTAAGGAGGCGTATGAAGCAGCTGAGAATCCAATTCTCAAGGATAGAGGTCAATGGACAGAATACATGATCCAGGAAGGATTGTTATTCAGGGGTAATCAACTTTGTATTCCAAAATGCTCCATGAGGGAAAATTTGTTGAAGGAGAAATATAATGGAGGATTGGCTGGACATTTCAGTCATGACAAGACGTTCTCAAAGTTAAATGAGTCATATTTTTGGCCAAGAATGAGAGTAGACATCAAAAGAGTCATGGACAGATGCAAAATTTGTCAGCATTCAAAAGGGAAGAGGCAGAATGCAAGCTTTTATCAACCATTACCCATACTTGACAGGCCGTGGGATGCAGTCAGCATGAACTTCATATTGGGGTTGCCAAGAACACAAAGAGGGTTTGACTCGATATTTGTAGTGGTAGACAGATTTTCTAAGATGGCACACTTCATACCGTGTCAGAAAACCAGTGACGCAACTCACATTGCGAATCTGTTTTTCAAAGAAGTCATTCGACTTCACGGCTTACCAAGGAGCATAGTTTCGGATCGAGACACCAAGTTCATGGGACACTTCTGGAGAACCTTATGGAAAAAGATGGGAAAAAACTTGTCGTTCAGTTCAACTTATCATCCTCAGACGGATGGACAGACATAAGTTGTGAACATAAGCTTGAGAGACTTGCTGATGAGCTTGGTGATAGAACACCACAGTCAGTGGGATAATATTCTACCACAGGCGGAATTTGCTTATAATGATTCAATCAACAGAAGCACAAGGCAGAGTCCATTCCAAATTTTTAATGGGATGTAGCCAAGAGGAGTTTCGAAATTGAGAGATTCAGAACAAAATGCAACTAGGAGTGCTAGTGCAGAGGATTTCGCAAAAGAAATGAAGGAACTTCACAGCTAGGTGAAGGAGTGATTGCAGAACTCGAGCCAAGAGTATAAGCGCAGAGCAGATCAACACATGAGACAACTTCAATTTGAGGTTGGTTATTTGATTTTGGCACATCTGAGAAAGGAAAGATCCCCGAAGGGGACATATTACAAACTAAAGATGAAGAAGATCGGACCATGTAAGGTCTTGAATAAATTTGGGGCAAATTCTTATGAGATTGAATTACCCGATGGGATCGGAATTTCTCCGATATTCAATGTCTCAGATTTGTACCCATACAAAGCTGGAGAAAATAGTGAACAACCAGAGGTTCAGTGGACAAATTAGATGCCAGTTGCAGAGAAGCCATAGATGGAAAGCATACTGGATAAAAGAGTTATCAAGAGGACCAGGAGAAAAGAATGCTTTGAATATTTGGTCAAGTGGAAAGGACATCTAGTTGAAGATGCCAGCTGGGAAAATGAAGTAGAGATACAGAAGCATGGACAGACCATGTGAGATCTCATGGATAGGAGCCCACGAGGGAGTATGATGCAGGAGCATCGCCAACGTCAAGTGAGCGTGGGGCACACACCAACGCATTTTGGGCACATGTTGAATTGTTTAAAATCTTTTGAATTTGGATGCGCCAAACTTAAATGTAACAATTAAGAAAGGGCATACTGTTAGACTGTAATCAGACCTTGAGTGTCCCACTCTCATCTGAAGGAATAAGAAGGCATTTATGTTAGTTAATGAATGTAGGTAGGTAGCTTTGAATTCTCAGATTAGACAGTTTTAGGAGCTGGAGGGAAAACGGATATAGACACCCTCCCTTGTATTATTGTAACAATTAGCAGTATGAGAAGAGAGCATAGGAGAGCAGAAGCAGAAAACTGTGTAGAAGAACCCATGTACAGAAGTTCTGAGATTAATATATGAAGTTTGATTCAGAATTATGGTGTTCAAATACTTTCTATGTATGCATGATTGAATGTTATGCTCGTGATTGTTTACTCTCTGTTATGAATTTGCTTTGATGAGTGAATGTTTGATTTCATATTTAATGTCTGAAAGATGAAGAGAGGGAGAGTAAAGAATGAGTTTCAATTGTTTCTCTGTCTGAGCAAGAGGTTTCCTGCAAGGAGAGCAGTGAAATTGTCCGCAAGGTGTGCGTTGACAGAAGTCAGAGTTCGTCTCTGCAAGCTTAGGAGGGATAACATTGTTCTCATTCTCATAGAAGTGCAAGATAATCACAGGAGCCTTGCAAGGTGTGCGCAAGCCGAGAAGAGTCTCAGAGTTCGCAACCAGAGGGAGTTGTTGAAAATACTGTTGTCGCAGGGAGTGCACAGAGTTGAAGAATTCAATACTTGGAAGTATTGAAGAGTTGCCGCAAGGAGTGCGTGCAGGAGTCTTCTTGAAGACTTGAGTTGTCAAAGAAAGGCTCAGGAGGTTTAGTGCCTTGAAGTATTGGAAGAAGGCACAGCGACATCGTTTCGCGGGTGGACAAGTTTTGCGAAAGAACACCTTGCTCATTTTGCAGGAATCGTCAAGAAGGAATTTGACGGTCGGAATTCCCCGTGGAGAATTCGCGAAGTTTCGAGAACCGTCGGATCTTGCAGAGTAGCAAGGAGGTTTACGGTGAGTGTATTTTTTTGTCTAAGCTTAGGGGAGAATAGAGCCGTAGGATCTGAGCCAACAGGGGCCGTCAGATCACTCACATATTTCGCATCTCGGGGTTTCGTGGGTTGAAGAGTCAAAACCCTTGCATAAATATTCGCGAGGTCACGAAAGGAAAAATCCCAGAGTAGCAAAAGAATCTGAGTCGTCTGATTGGAAGGACACATGTCACGAGATCACCCGTATTGGGGATTTAGACATCGGAGGTCGGAGAGAGAAGTCATTCAACTTCGCGAGTGGCGAAGTTGTGAAGTGGATCAGGACCGTCCATCTGGGAGTGGACAGGTGGCATATTCGCCAGCATGAAGGTCAAACCTTTGTTGACCATTTTGGGGTTTCGTGAGTCGAAGAACCGAGATCACCGTATCCAGATTCGCGAAGTCGTGAAGTCCGAAATTTAGAAAGGTGGGAAGTTCCTTGTGGGACCTGCGTTGATGACATGTCAAAATTTTGCATTTCGGCATATCAGAGGGTAAGAGGTTGAGACTCTTGTCCTGAAAGTTCTGAAGTTGCGAAACCGTGAGAGAATCGTAGTCGTCCGTTAGGAGGAGGATAGGTGGCAGATATTGAAGGGTCTCATGAACTCGGAGGTTCGCCAGGTGAGAGCCAAAAGATTGAGTGCTCCAAGTCGCGAGAGGCGAAATCGTGAGGAGCGTGAATATTCGTTGGATCTAGATTACAGGAGGACCTTTGGAACAGGAACCCCATCGCATTTTGCGCATTCAGGGGTTCGAAGGTTGAAAGGAGTTGTTTTCGATTGAAAAATCCGTGGAGTGCCGAGAGCCGAGTCATGGAGAAACCATGTGGCAGAACTGCACAGTGGGCTCGGGAATTAGATCGGCGAACACACGTCACACATTTGGAGGAGTCAAC
This sequence comes from Picea engelmannii, assembly GCA_009831015.1. Lineage (NCBI taxonomy): Eukaryota > Viridiplantae > Streptophyta > Pinopsida > Pinales > Pinaceae > Picea > Picea engelmannii. The sequence goes on along the minus strand of ML809093.1, from coordinate 38,286 downwards.
ACCCTGTTGACCTCTCGCGTCTCGGGGACTCGGGAGATAAGGGAATGAAAGTTTGAACCTTCGACTCGCGAAGTCACGAGTAGCGAGAGCATGAGGAGAAAAGTCAACGTCGCCTCTCGGGGGTTCAGGAAAGGAAGGTGCCAAGGTTGGACCTTTGAACTCATGAAGGAGCGAGAGGCGAGAAGTGCTAGCGCTTAGCCTAGCCGGCGGTCATGCAAGGAGGGAATTGATGAAAGAAAGGGCTATACCCATTTCGCGATCTCAAGTATCGCAGATTTGAGAAGGAAGAGTCGGGAGTCACGACTCGTGAACTCGCGATATTGCGAGCCATGAAAAAGGACCTGTGGATTGATTTGAAAGGAGATTCCAGCAGAGAATCCAAAAGAGTCGATCCAGCTCGGAGGGGTTAAAGAACGATCCTGTGAGCGAATCTCGGTCTCGAGGGCCGATAGGTCTGCGTCATCTTTGTAGAAGATTCCAAATTCATTTGAAGTGTACTCTCCTCCATTGTCTGACCTGAGTATCTTAATTTTCCTTTCGGAGAGGTTTTCTATGAAATCTTTGAATTCCTTGAACTTTCCAAGTACTTCATCTTTTGACTTCAAGAAATAAACCCAAGTCTTATGACAGTAATCAACAATAAAGGATACATAATATATGTACCCACTTGGAGAGGTTGATGGAATTAGACCGCATACATCTTAGTGAATAAGCTCTAAGATTCCTTCTGCTTTATTGTCACTCTTTGGAAATGGATTTTTTATGTTCTTTCCTTGTGCACATCCCTTGCATACACCTTCATGATCAACCTTTAATTCCAGTAAACATGTAACTACCTTCCTTACATATGGTAAGGCTTTGTAGTTTATGTGATCTAGTCTTCTATGCCAAAGTTCACAAGGACTTTCAGTAGAGTGAGTTAAGGCTACATCTGAGTGACCTTTTAACTTGTACAAACCACCTACTTTTTTTCCAATAATCACTGCATATTTTATAGTTTTTCCTTTAGGCCACATAAGAAATTCACAATCTATGATTGCAACCCTGAAACCTTTCTTATCTGGAGCTAAGATAGAAAGTAAGTTCTTTGTCAAACCTGGTACATAAAGTACATCCTTCATTCTCATCGGAGTTCCTAAATCAAGTTTGTAGGTGGATTCTCCCATTCCTTTGATAGGGTACTGATAATCATCTTCGAGTGAAACTTTCTGGGGGAATTCATTTTTTTAATACTAGAGAGAATGTCTTTCTGACCTATCATGTGCTTAGAGGCACTTCTATATATGAGCCAAGTATCCTCTTCATGTGCCACATATCCTTAGAAGGCTGAAAAAAAAAAAAACATAATCTTCAATCTCTTATTTAGTTAACTTATTGAGTGGCTCATCATCTTCAGTTGCATGGGCATGATGTCTTTTTTTATTTATCCTCTTGTATTCTTCCCTTCTAGTAGGAAAATTCTTAGCAATGTGTCCCATCTTATCACAATGATAACATTGATAGGAGGAGAAATATTTTCCCTTTCTTTGACCCTTATGATATATCTGGAATATATTTGGAGAGTGAGATTCTTTATGAAAGTGGGTCTCTTTTTGAAAATGAAACTTTTTCTTCCCACCTTTAGCATGAGCAGCTAGGGATTGATATTCATCTCTTAATTGGAATACTTTTCGGTTGGCCACTCTTGCTTCTTCTTGAACACATTCTTCCCATAAACTGTCAAATTGGAGTTTCTCTTTTCTTGCAAAAATAGTTTGGATGAAGGCATCCCAAGGTCTTGTGAGACCATTAAGAGTTGTCATTATGAGTTCATATTCATCCAAGTTGTCTCCAATTTCCTCTAATTGTTCCTAGAATTGAGAAACCTTGGAGAAATAGTCTTGAATTGTTTCTCCTTTTTGCATCTTCCTATTCTTGAGTTGGGTTCTCAAGTTCATCTTTCGGTTGATGTTCTTTCCTTCATACATTCTGGTTAGGGAATCAAACATGTCTTTTGGATTATTCTTAGAAGACACTTGAGGGATCAAGTGGTCTTTCATGGAATCTGCAATTATTCTTTTGGCCTTAATCATATCCTTCTTGTACTTTTCTTTGGCTACATTTTCTTCAGGTTCCAGTACATTTTCTTTTATGAATTTTGCAAGTTCATTCTCTTCAAGAACGATTCCAATTATGTACTTCTAGGCATGGAAATTTCCTGCACCTTCTAACTTGTCAACAAGCTTGGTGCTTATAGAAATCTTGACCTGGAGCTAAGAAAATGACCAGAAAATCAAAATGCTCCAAAAATGAAACTGAGCTTACCAGGAGATGCATTGGACTGAGGCGAGTTTGTTGGAGATGACTGTTTCAGAAAAATCCAAGTTTTACCCCTTGAAACTTGACCTACACAATTCTGGACTAGTACTTCTAGTACTGGTTCTGGTTTTCTAGTTTTCCAATACCAATCAAGTAGAAATACCTAATTTTATTGTATGAAAATAGTGACGTCTAGATACTCGGTGAAACATGCTCTATTCAATCAAGATCTGATAGCATGTTAAGTTTTTATTTTTGTTATTAGGTTATTTCCAAATTACATGAACATTGAATGCATTTCCAAAACAACAACATAAAAAGGATCACTGAAAGAAAAACAATCACAAGGTACACAACATTTTATCCTCGGAAACCCTCATGGGGGAGAAAACTCAACAAAAAATTCATCAACAATAGATTTCCAATACAATGCCAAGACTAAGACTAAAACACCAAGAATAAACTAAGATTGATCATGGGCCTCTCTTCGCCTTCCTCCTGAAACTGCCATTGCCTTCCAAATATGCGCACTAGATGAGTGAGTGTGAGAGTGAAAAAGTGAGGCACCATCCTCACATAGAAATACTAGTTTAGGAGGTGCTAGGGTTATGCCTCTTCACTTAATAGGGCCGACTTCTTCTATCAGTGGTTAAAACCTATTTATAAACACTAGGGGCTGACTTTACAAATATCACCATATAAATATGGTTTGACCAATCCACAAAAGGGGATTTGATATTATACAAGACCTAACATGATCAATCTGCAAAAGGGCATTTGATCTATAAGATAATATCTCAAATATAATTAGAGTATTCTTTGAATTTATAATATTTCAACACTTATTGACTTTCCACACTGGCATTAACACATGTTGAGTCTCATCCACAGTTAGGTAAATAATTGTGCGTCGAAAAGGAAGAATATTAACGCCAAGAAGGAGGCAAACGACCCAAATGGTTTTGATAATTGTTCACCTTAGAAATGAAAGGTGAATCGATCTTGATAGAGGGACGATATTTTAAAGAGAGGGAATATCGATTCAGTGGGGTGGGTGAATACCGTGGGTTGACATAAAGAAAAAAAAATGCACGAGGGTTTGGGGAAACAGAGAGGTATGGCGTTGATGTTTAGAGGTGAATTCATCCCATCCAGAGTCAACAACGAATGTAACCACGGTGGAATCGATTCACATTTATGCTACTATATCAGCAAGATTGTAAGCATGTAATTTGCAATCCAATTCGAAATAAAATCCTCTATTATGAGCTTTAATAAAATTACAAATTTCTTATTATTTTTTGTTTTCTTTATGAATTATGTTGTGTAATCTGAAGGCAGGGCATAGCTCTATAACTGAATATTTTTGTTAAAACCTATAAGCTCTGCAATAGGTGGTATTGCAACTTAAGTTCACTCTGGGATAAGTGCATGATTATTCATGTAGTGTGTGAGAGAATACCCCAATCTTGGTGGTGTATCATCATTTTGAGTGTTGAAGAACAAGTAGGTGTATCAACATCTGGATTGAGGTTGTGGATGGTAGTTAGGATTTGAAATACTAGGAAATTTGTGATAATGCTTCCAAGATTGAGAGGCGCATCACGTGGAGGTGAAAGATATCAAGAAATTGAAGAGTTATGAAGAAGAATAGAGGAATTAGTACACAGAAGAGATGGATATGTTGAGACAGATTTTGACTCTGAAGTTGAGAGTGAGATTGAACATAATATTGAGGTTGTATACTCGGTAGAGTATTTGATATCATATCTGAGTAATAGAGGTAGTGCAAAAGTAGAGTTTTTGTGCTATGATGGAAGCTTGAAGGTTGAAACTCTTATAGAGTGGATAAAAGAGCTCGAGAGGTATTTTGAATATGAGAATGTTCATGATACAAACTCAGTTCGATTTTCAATCACAAATTTGAAAGGACGTGTTTCCCTTTAGTGGGACATGTTTTAGAAAAATGGAGTTAATAATAGGCAAGAAAAGATCAAGACTTGGAAGAAGATAGTGAGTAAAATAAAAGAAATTGTTTTTCCTGTGGATTACCAACAAAATCTGTGTAGACAAGTGCAAAATCTAAGGAAAAAATATACTCCTATGTGTGAGTACACTGAAGAGTTATTCAGGATATCACTTAGATATGGTATTAAGGAGTCAAAGTATCAGCATGTGGCTAGATACGTGAATGGACTGAAGTATACACTACAGGATGAGATGAGTATGCATTATTTTCGTACTGTAGATGAAGCTTATCAAATTTCCATGAATTTGGTGGATAAGGTTGACAAGAAGACCCAACATAAGTTAAGGGGAAGAGGTCCATGAGGAAAAGGTGGAACAAACACTACTAAAGAAAATGAAAAAGAAGAGGAATCGACAAGTAGTCAAAGTGCCATAGGAAATGGATCCGGTAGAGGAAGAGGATTCATAAGAGGAAAGGGAAAGTATGTAAGTACCTATTATCATTGTGTTGTAGAGGGACACAAGAATTCAGAATGTCCAGAAAGGAAAACTTTGGGGAGAAGAAGTGAAGCACTGACACAAGTCACACAGGTTGACAAAGCTTCAGTAGTTGGAGAAAATGTGATTGTTATTTAGCAAGAATGAGGTGAGAATTTGTTGTTTTGTAGGGTGTTGCTTAAATCTGAACCAAAAGAGGCAAAGGAACCAAAACAACGAAAGAAGGTTTTTAAGACAAAATGTAAGGTTCAAGAAAATGTTGTAACCTAGTTATAGATGGAGGAAGTAAAAAAAACTTGGTATCCAATGAATTCATGGACAAACTAAACTTGATGAGGATGGACCATCCGAACCCTTATCATGTTTCTTGGTTGAACAAGGGACAACATGTGACTGTGAATGAGAAATGTTTATTGAATTTTCAAATAAGGATTTTTCAGGAGCAGGTGTTATGTGACGTGATTGAGATGGATGTGTGACACATACTGTTGGGAATACCATGGTTATTTGATCGACAAGTTCACCATGATGGTAGGGAAAACACATATGAGTTCAAGAAAGATGGAAAACGATATAAATTAACACCAATGTTGGAGAATACAATAGCAATAGAAAGAAGTTGTGATGATATAAACACTAGTAATAGTAGAATCATGCTATGTTTTGCTAAAGAATTTTTATAGGAAGAAAGAAAATCAACATTTTTTTTATCATTGATTTTGAAAGAAGTGAAAAGTGTATAGGATCCAAATGTTGTACCTATAGAAATAAAGTTGTTGTTGCATGAATTTATGAAAATTATTGATAAGGATCTACCAAAGGGATTGCCTCCAGTGAGAAGTATTTCTCATCAAATTGATTTAATGCCCAGATCAAGTTTACATAATAAAGCACCTTATAGGATGACTCCATCATAGAGTGAAGAAGTGAATCGGAAAGTGCAGGAATTTCTTGACTGACGGTTGATTCAAGAGAGATTGAGCCCTTGTGTAGTACCAACAGTGTTGACACCTAATAAGATATGGGAATGGAAAATGTGTATTGATTCGTGTGCTATAAACAAGATCACTATCAAGTATTGGTTTCCATTGCACATAATGGATGACCTTACGAATTTCCTGAGTGGTTCAGAATATTTTACAAAAAATGATTTGAAGAGTGGTTATCACCATATTCGAATCAGAGAAGGTGACGAATGGAAGACTTCATTAGAGACAAGATATGGATTTTTTGATTGGTTAGTGATGTCATTCGGGTTAACTAATGCGCCCAACATGTTCATGAGATTGATGACCGAAGTCTTGAAGCCATTTTTGGGTAAGTTTGTTGTTGTATATTTGGATGATATACTGATTTTTAGCAAGAGTAGAACAGAGCATGTTGAGTATGTGAGGGAAGTACTATAGTGCTTGAAGGAAGAAAAACTATTGATAAACCTGAAGAAGTATACATTCATGCACTGAGAATTGGTGTACCTGGGTTTCGTGGTTTCAAAGGAAGGGCTTAAAATGGACCCTAATAAAGTGAAGTTTACTATCAAATGGCCAACATGAAGATGCACATTCGATGTGAGGAGATTCCATGGATTGGCAAGCTTCTATCGGAAATTCATCAAGAACTTTAGGCAAATACGTGCACCTCTTACAGAATGTATGAAAAAGGGAGTGTTTCAGTGGACTGCAGCAGCAAAGAAGTCATTTGAAGAATTGAAGAAAAGGGTAACAACGCAACCAGTATTAGCATTACCATATTTTAATAAAGTGTTTTAGGTTTATTGTGATGCTAGAGCAACAACAATTGGAGCAGTTCTAAGTCAAGAAGGTAGACTCATTGCATTTTTCAGCAAGAAGTTGAACGATTTCAGAAAGAATTACTCTATTTATGATCAAGAATTTTATGCTATTGTGAAAGCCTTGAAGAAATGGTGACATTATCTACTGCCGAAGGAGTTTGTCTTGTTCACAGATCACAAAGCTCTGTAGTACATTAACAACCAAGGTAAGTTGAATCAAAAGCATACTAAATGGGTAGAATTCTTGCAAATTTATTCTTTTGTGATGAAACACAGGTCTATGAAGTCTAATAAGGTAGTTGATGTATTAAGTTGGAGGACAACATTACTTAATATCATGCCGGTAGAAGTGGTAAGTATGAATTGTCTAAAGACATTGTATGAAGAAGATGCAGATTTCTCAAAAGCTTGGAAGGCATGTAAGGAGCCTTGGAGTTTAGACAAAACATCATATCTAGACTACCATATCCAAGAGGATTTTTCATTTAAAAACCAATAGTTGTGTATTCCCAGAAGTTCCATATGGCTGAATATAACTAAAGAGTTTCATAGTGGTGATTTAGGAGGACATTTTTGGATTGATAATACTGCAACCTTGGTGAAGGAGAGATATTTTTTTCCCAGCATTAATAAATATGTCCAAAATTTTGTTGAAGGTTGTAGGATATGTCAACTAGACAAAGAAAAAATTCAGAACACAGGACTCTATACTCCATTTCCAGTACCCAAAGGACCTTGGGAGGATATCAGTATGGATTTTGTCTTAGTATTACCTATGAAACAGAGAAAACATGACTCAGCAAAATGGTAGTTGTTGATAGATTTTCAAAAATGACACACTTCATAGCATGTAAAAAGACTAGTGATGCTAGTGAGTTAGCTTCATTGTTTTTCAAAGAGGTGGTTAGATTGCATGGATTACCACAGAGTATTACTTCAGATCATGATACCAATTTTCTTGGGAATTTTTGGAGGACACTCTGGAAAAAGTTAGGCTCAAATTTTTTATACAGCTCGATATATCATCCTCAAACGGATGGTCAGACAGAAGTAGTGAACAAGAGTCTAGGAAATTTGTTCAGAATTTTAAGTGGAGAAAATCCTAGCTAATGGGATTTGGCATTAGTACAACCTGAGTTCGCATATAGTGATTTGATGAACATATCTATGGGAAATATTTTATTTCATATTGTTTATGGACGGTCGCCAAAAGGTGTGGTAAATTTGGTTGCATTGTCAGATTTGGAAGGAAATAAGAGTGTTGATGCGAATGATTTTGTGGACAGTATGTATGAATTACAAGAACAAGTAAGGAAGAAATTGCAGACCAACAATGACAGTTATAAACAAAGAGGAGATCAACATAGGAGACAGAAGGTATTCTGAGAGGGTGATTTCTTCGTGGCTCACTTGAGGAAGGAGCGATTTCCATGAGGCACATATAATAAAATCAAGTACAAGAAGATAGGTCCATGCCGAATTCCAAAAAAGATCTCTGATAATGCTTATCGACTGGAACTTCTGGAGAAGTTTGACATATCTCCTACATTCAATGTTGTTGACCTCTATGAGTTTCATGAAATGGAAAACATAGTAGATGAAGGTACCCTTATAAAATGGGAACAATATCTACCAATTAAATCAGAGGAGCATATTGAAGAAATTCTTGCTACACGAGTTGGTAAGAATACTCATCGAAAGGAGTACATGGAATATTTAATCAAGTGGCAAAATTGAGGGGCAGAGAATGCATCGTGGGTGATTGAAGATTAGTTAGCACATTTGCAGAACTCTTCACCTCAACAATAATATGCACATGAGTTGGAGCTCATGTTTTTCTTACCAGGGGTGTCTGATGCAGGACCATCCTTGGGCTCGGGCAATCCGCATCACCCAAAAATAATTTTATTCTGCAAATTAGGAAATAAGTTGAATAAGGATTGTGTTAGTGGTCCATTATATTTATTCAATTTTCTATGAATTCGAACTATTGTTACTCATGAAACTACTCTTGTGTATGTTGAAACTTATGTTGAAACTTGTGTTGAAACACATGTTAAAACACAAGTTGAAACTCCTATAAAATATGGATTTCATTGGAAAAAAAATTGAATTTCCTCCTACAATAACGTTGTTACAACGCTTTTTGACTTTCCACGTTGGCATTAACACGTGTTGAGACTCATCCACGATTAGGTCAGGAATCTGGCGCCCAAAAGGAAGACTGTTAATGCCAAGAAGTAAGTGAATGGTGCAAACGGTTTTGATAATTGTTCACCTTAGAAATGAAAGGTGAATTGATATTTATAGGGGGACGAGAGTTTAAAGAGAGGGAAGATCGATTCAGTGGGGTGGGTGAATACCGTGGGTTGACATAAATAGAAAAAAAAAGAAAAAAAACGCAGGCAGATTTGGGGAAACAGAGAGGTATGGCACCAATGTTCAGAGGTGAAGTCATCCCATCTAGAATCTGCAACTACAATAAATAGAAATGAATGTACCACGGTGGAATTGATTCACATTTATGCTACTATATCAGCAATATTGTAAGCCTGTAATTTGCAATCCAGTTCGAAATAAAATACTTTGTTCTGAGCTTTAATAAAATTACATATTTCCTATTATTTGTCATTTTCTTTATGAATTCCGTTGTGTAATCTGAAGGAAAAGAACAACTATGTAACTGAATATTTTTGTTACAACATATAAGCTATGCAAAAAGCAGGAAGATGTCGAACGTTGTCATTGATGATATGGAAAGTAAAGGTTCTTCATAAAGAATGATAAAATACAATAAATATTTATTTAGGGGGGGAAACTACTTGCAATTGAGAAGGGTTGTTAAAAAATGGGGTAAAAAGTGCCACATGTATATAGATCAAATTCTCATTAAATTGAAAGAGAAAAGTAGAAACTCTCCCTTTCTTGGCTTGTTGGTGAATTACTAATTCACAATTTTGGGGGGGTATTAAAACTTCAAACTTGTATAATGAATCAACGCATCCTAAAGTAAATAAAAAATTTACACTCCTATTAAAAAATCGAATTAAGGTTTGTCTTTACCATAACTCATGTAAAATTTTCCCTGGGTGTACTATGGTTTTAAAAAATAAGATTAATCTTCACAAGAGGGATTCCAATATGAATAATTAAATAGGTATTGAAGTTCAATCTGTTCCTAGTAGTGATATTACTAACAAAGAAGATCATTAAAAAGAAATACTAAGAGATATTTGAAATAAGTTATGATTGTGTGTTTCTAGAGACATCACACTTCTGCTTGATTTGAGGTTGTCACTTCGCCTTAATAAGAATGAGAAAAAAACATAAAAACTCTCATGGATTCTTGGAATCGAACATCATGAAGTTGTTCCACACCATCGAATAACATCAACACGTTTCAATCTTAAAAGAAGAGATTGAGGGCCCAAAGTTATTTCACCTCACCCAAAAAGTATTTTCTAGTGAGTGACTAGGAGGTAACAAGGTGTTGAATCTTCCTCCTATAGAATTGTTCCACACATTATGCGACTATAAACCCTCAATGCAACAACCAACCATACATTCTCAACCAATGGATATAGAGAATCTAACAAAAACCCAAACTATTGATTGTTCATATAAGAAAATTGAATTCAGCAAAGGCCAATCACATTGATAACTAAGACATTATGGGGAAGATGAGATTTAGTTCTCTTCAAATCCATGAGTAGGAAACAATAGAATTGTTGTTGAGTGAAGAGGGAGAGGTTCAAAAGCATTGAATGTGAGGTGTTGTTTAATTAATTTGTTTTGTGACGGAAATTTCCATATGTATAAATTTATCGATAATGTAAATTATCTTGGAGGCTATTTTTGTAGGTCAAGAAGGGAAATATTGTGAATTTTGTTTCTTCTATTTTCCATTGTAGAGATTGAAAAGGGGTTTGAAAACATTTCTTTTGTGATTTGTGCCAAATTCCTTTTTTTAACCCAATTTCTAATATCGCTAGCATTTTTATTACAAAATTAGTGAGTTCTGCCCATTTAAATGCAACCTCAATTATTTAAAAAATTGTAAATTGATGTGCATTTAACACATGATACATACTTGTGTATAATTTCTCACATACATTCACATAGATGTAATACTTATTCATACAATGAGAGATGTTCTTGCATTGTGTCTATGGGTTCTACACATTCACATGGATCATGCTATACAATCCTACAAGGCATGTTAGACACAGACTCTATAAATAGATAGGCCCACCTTATATTTTCAACACAAACATACATATGTATGTAAGTACATACAAAAATATATACTTATGTACAACCTAGTTGGTGCATATCCATGCATATATCTATATTTGTTCATATCCATGCATATAGCTATATATATATAATTTATTTACACATGTATATACATATGTGCTACTTACATACAACCTAAGTGTACACACACATACAAGTCCTTCCTAGAGTTTATTGATGCATATCTATGTGCTTGTACATACACATAAATATACATAATATGTATACACATTTTTTGGTGTGTTTGGAGGATATGTATACATGTGTATGTGTGTGTGTACTAATCCAAAAAATCATATCATTATTAGTAGGAGAACTATAAACACATATATATGTGTAAGCTTAAATGCCACACATAAGCAGACTATTTGCAATTTTAGTGTGCTTATGTGTGGCATATAAGCTTACACATATAAGTTACATGTCTACCTTATCTTCACATATATATGTTTGTTCATATATGCATACACATCCATGTGTGTGTGTTATTTTCTCATGATCTATATTGCATAGAGAACGGAATGAAAGGCAGGAATATGAATAGAAACACACACAAAAAAAATATTGCATAAAGCATAGTAATATAATGAAGCATCAATTGTAATGAATGAAATAGGAAAAGACTGTAAAATGCAAAACAATACAAAGTTAGCTAAAATAGTGGTAGCTTATCTCTGAAGAGAGAAGTGTCAACTACACTCAATCGCAAGAGGCCAAAAATGACTTTTTAACATAAAGTGCTAAACCCTAAGAGAAAAAAACCTTAGAGATCCAAAATCCTAACTATAGGAGATGAAGCGCTAAAAGGATTGCGGGCTCAAGATGGCTAGTTGATATGTCAATTTCATGCTGGTGCAAAGTTTGCATACAATCTGCGTTAAAGGCACACAATAGCTCGTTGGAAAAATCCAATTAAGAAGTACAATTGTTGGCAATCTTGGGTAGGCCATGGCCACCTCATGCCTCTGAATCGCCTACTGAGGAACCTACTATCCCTATAAAAAATAATGGTTCATGGTAGCCCAAAATGAACCCAAACATGCTCAAAGAAGAACTTAGCAGTGGATTTGAATGTGATACTCTTATTACATGGTGTCAAAATGGCCATCTTAGAGAACCAATCGACAACTAGAAAAACACAATCGTTACCATGCTTGGTGGAGGGAAAACCTAACATGTAATCCATGGAGACTCACTCCAAGGGCTTATTTAGGGTAGGTAGAGGAGTGTACAACCTCTGCATATTAATGGTAGGTTTAAAAATGGTACAGGAAGTACACAAACTAATATACATGTTAACATCCTATCAGATTTTTGTCCAGTAGAAATACTTCTAAAGAACTGTTATTGTCTTCTCCACATCGAAGTGCCCTGGCACCTGACTATAATGTGCCTCCCAAATTTTCTTTACACACTCACTTGAAGGAACATAAAAATGGCTTAGATAACACAAAATTGCATCCTAGAGATGAAAGTTTGGGATTTGTTTACCTGCGCCCAATGTTTGATATGTAGTAGCAAAGTCAGGGTTGTTGTCATACAATTGGGGCCACCCAAAGGTCTTGTTCCCATAGGATTTCAGAACTATGGTTAGTACCATAATCAGGGGCCCACTGAGATATTCTACAACATGGTTTGTGCTATATTTCTTGTACTTAATGTTCAAGTGGAATTGTTGCAAGTACGAGGACCACTTATGATGGAAGTCATTATGTAAATTTCCTTGTGTATGCATGAAATGCAAAGGCTTGTGATAAGTGTGGATGGTCATTTCCTTTGCCATAATATAATGCTTCCACTATCAACATGTCTGCACAATGGAGTACATCTCCTTGTGGAGGAATATGTCTCAATCTCGAATTGTTGTTGCAGGTTTGGTAGAGTGAGGAATGGTGTCAAGTAGAGGAAACATTTCAGATCCTCGAATGTTTTTCATTGTGACTCAAACCAAAAAAAAGATGGCTTTAGCTCCACCCTTGGTCACTTTTCTTAACAGCCAAGCAATATGAGAGAACGTTAACACAAAGCCATAATAGAAGTTGGAAAGTCCCAAGAAGCTGTAGAGATCTATTAGAGTTGTCAGGGTTGGCCAGGGATCTTGGATGATTCCACATGCACCCCATGTTTATCCATGATGTATCATATATATTGAAATATATGCATGCCAAATAATCATTTCTTCAAATTGGCATATAACTCGTGTTGTCGCAGAGTGCTGAAAATATTTTGAATGTATTGTAAATGTTCTTCCCAAGTTCTGTTGAAGAGAAGGATGTCATCCAAATATACGACCAAAAAAGAGTTTGTGAATGGTCGCAAGATGTCATACATCATCCTCATGAATGTTGTTGGAGCATTAGTTAAGCCAAAAGGCATGACCAACCACTCAAAATTCCTTCTTTAGACTTGAAGACAATCTTCCATACATCATTTTGTTCAATCAAGACATGGAAATAGACTAACTTCAAATCAATATTACTAAAGAACTTGGAACCCTTAAGTTGATCAAGAAGATCGCCAATCCATGAGATTGGGTATCGATTATTAACTATGATTTTTTGTATTGATTTGTAATCAATAAAAAGTCGTCATGTCTCATATTTCTTCTACATCGATACAATTGGGCTCCCACAAGGTGAGGAGCTTGGCCAAATGTGGCCCTTTTGGATGAGCTCATGGATTTGACATTTTATTTCCCCATTCTCCAAAAGAGAGCGTCTGTATATTGGTCCATTAGGTAAACGAGCACTAGGTAGCAAGTAAATTGCATGTTTGATATGGAAATGTAGAGGCACCCCCACAGGTAAAGAGAATATATTTTTGTATTCATCTATGATCGTGTCCATCTAATTCTATTGTGTAGAGAGGCATCATGTTGAGGCGGTGGTAGTCGTAGTGACCTTCCACTCACATTTTGACTGAACCATGAAGAGGACAAGTTTTATAGTCTAAGAGATTACCTTTTGGCACTTCTTTATTGAGATCAAGGAGACTGAAATAGTCGATACCACATCTGGTACCCTATAGTGTTGGCCTCTCAAATTAACAATGACACTACGAGGCCTGAAGTCATAAATAACATGATGCATCCACATATAGGGTTTGTTATCTCACAAGTTGTAGGTTGGGAAAATCTCGACCCAAACCACAATATGGCGACAAATAAGAGAACACCTACCCATTGTCACATCATATAGGTATTCTTGTCACTTTAGAGATGAAGTGATCACCTTAAGGGGGGAATCCCAGGTGACCCTAGGGAGAAATGAGATGGAAAATGATACTTATGAATGGATTACCCTATAGTTCAAGTTTTTATATGGAAAGAGGGTTGGAAACGAGCCTCAATAGTAGTCAATGGTTACCAAGTCTTTGAGTACCTGCAAAGATTGTTTATACCTTCCCAAGACACAAGAAAAACCAATTGTACGAGCTATATGTTAATTGGAAAAACAATTTAATCTTGTTGCCCCTATTTGCAGTAGTCAATATATATATATATATATATATATATATATATTTCAGCAATGTAATCAATTACTTATTGCAGAAATAACCATCAAAAGAATCAATTATTTATTGGGCTATGAAGCACTAAACATACAAACTAATTCCCAATACTTTAGCACAAGTTTTGATGGTGAATTAGGGCTGCAAAAAAGATATTTCCAGATATTTTTCAGAGCATCTAAATGGTTGTAGAAAATATTTTCTACAAAAGCAACATTTACCCCAAGGAACTATTGTACACACTGAGCACACTGAGAGGGGGGGGGGGGTGAATTTGTGTAGGGCTCTTTTTCACTTCCCTTCACAAAAACTCCTTAGTTAGCAATCACCATTTACTCATCACTTATTACTGACATTTATAACCATTTGTGTGTGAACATATATCAGCAACAAATAACAACAACATATATCATCAATAAGCCATCACCACAAAGAACACAAAGAACACAAGATGTATGTACAATTTTCTTTTTATTATGGACTACAATCCTTGGGTTTATCAACAACAACTAAATAGAGTATCAACTCCACAAGAGCACCAACTCTGCAATGCAAGACTCGGCTTACACAAATCATCAACAAATGAGAAGATGATTCAATCCTCAACAGATACAAATATGTCAATAGGTTTGTGACCTATCAGTAGTGTAGAATGCGTATGTATGATCCCTAACAATAGTGCAGCCTGCGTATGTACGCGATCTGGCTCACAGCAACCTGTGTATGCCTCCTTGAGAACTAGGGTTTTCTCTCTCCATGAAAACTCATCTCTTATGCATCCTTTGTCACATCCACTTTTTCCCTTCACTATCCAATTTGTACAATAACCAATAACTGTGAATCTATGCTGCCCAAAAATTCACTCATGCTCCTCAACCATACAATATGAATGTTACTTAATCATGTATAAGTAACCAGTATACTATATAAATCATATCAGCAATGAAACATAAGAGTGTTTCTCACTTTATAAATCAACCAACATAAACCATATCACAACAACCATGCCATGAATGCCTTAAGAATTCACCATACCATAGACAAAAGTATCCATCAAAACAATCATGTAACCATACCAGAACTTCTATGGAAGATCTGAGCTCACAGAATGTAGATATGGAACTTTCTTCGAACTTCATGAACCTGGCACCAGCTCACACTCAAGTCTCCTTGACTCTCTCCAACTGTACGCACTCTGACCTCCTTCAGCCCGCATGTGTACGCTCTATGCCTCACTATTTCCCGTGTATGTACACGCTCTAGATCATTGCAACCCGCGTACTCATTCACAAACCGGGGTTTCTGAACTTCCAAAACTTTTGTTTTCAAGGTCTCAGACTTACGAAAACTATCATGCGTCCATGAGTACCTCCAATCACTTTCTCTCTCAAAATAGATCTTCAATATATGCTCAAGAGAGATACATTTACAAGAGACTCTTGCCTATTATTTATACTGTCCAAGTAGCTTCCTTTAGAAGCATCCACTTATCCACTTTGTTCACATATCCACTTATCCACTTTGTTCACATATCCACTTTATCCACAAAACCACTTTGTCCACATAGCCAACTTTATCCAAATTTGTCCACTTAGCCACTTTGCTCACATGGCCACTTGTCCACTTAACCCACTTTCCTTATTTTAGGGTTAACCCACTTATAACCACTTTCCATAATTAGAAAGTTCTCATTAACTTTATTATTTTAATAATCCTCTTTGACTTTATCACTTCACTTTATTATTTAAATAATTTCTTCTTTGTAAAAACTTTGACTTCTTTGACCTTTTGGGGCTTCTAGCCAATACATGAGGGTCCTCCAACTTCACAAGGCCATAACTCTCGAACCATGAGGATTTATGTGATGTTCCACATACCACCAGAAATGGAATGACAAGCACTATCCATCTAGGATAGTTTTACTGAAAAATTCATTGATCTTTATCTCATTATACCACAATTAAGCTTTGTTTCTCTAACCATACTTCTAGGATAATTCAACCGCAAACCGTCTTCCTGTGAGGGATTTAACCACAAGGGGACCACTTTGGATTTCATCCATTTGTACTCCCTATCAACCATGACAATACAATAATGAGTCGTATTTACATCAATCCAACTGGAATAACCCATGACAATACATCACTATGACATTGTCCCTTTGTCATTGATTTTATGCATGACCACATGATCCAACAATCAATACATTTATGCATCAATCCATCTATGCATAATATATCAATGACAACACATAGATCCATATTCATCTATGCATCATATATCAATGATAGCACATCGATCCATCTTCATCTATGCATGACATCATATATGCATCATATATCAATGACAACACATTGATCCATCTTTAGCTATGCATGACATCATCTATGCATCATTTATCAATGACTTCACTTGACATAAATCCTTTGACATCAATGACAACATGATCCAACATGAACTAGCCAAAATATTTTCCAACTATAGCCAACATCAAGTAGATTAACAATAACAACTTTCCAAATATTTTCAACGATAAAAGAGTGAGAAATTAAGCTTGAAAAAGAGAATTTGTTGTAGCCCTAATGCCTGTAGAATAAATTTGTAACAAAATAAAGGTATCCTTGAAAAATCAAAATACCCTAGTGGCTCAAGCAAGCAATTAAGGAAAAAAATTGATTCCACTTTGAACAAATTCAATATCTTGTAAAATCATGTATTTCAATGAAAGCAATTTATTTCTCCAATGCAATAAAAGATTAGTGACTTTCCAAATGGGTTGTGGGTATTCATGTATTAGGTTAGGACTACTTATAAATCTCAAGGGGTGTAAGCCATTTTACTCTCTTGAGATAGAAACCCTAACAAGGTAAAGTCTAGGAGGGTGTAAACCCTTTTACTCCTAGAAACCTTTGCAATAGCCTTTTCAACAAACAATAATGATAAAAATGGGTGGAGGTTGTAAATCCTTATACTCCTCCAAGTATATATCCAATAAAAAGTATGTAACAAGAAAGAAACCTAACAAAGGGAAGATTTTCCATATCAATTCCAAGAAATGCCAAGACAAAACCCAGTTACCAAGCAATTTCATCACCAAAGAAAAGAGAAAGAGCCTCCAAGAGTAGCACACCACTTCCTTCCATAAGACAAGAAATAAACCATATCACAATAGAGAGAGATAATGGATTTTCCCAAGTGAGGGGGTGTTGGTTACTAATTACTAGTTCTACTCTATCATCTGATTTATTGACCCAGGGTTCATGTCCTTTGGGTTTCCAACAAAAGCCTCTAAAACTACCGGCCCTCTTGGTAAACCAGAAGGCAACGCAACACACATAATGCGCCACACAGTCTCACCCGAGAGACATTTAATGGGTGGTTGTAAGACTCATGTGTTTACAGCTTGGGATTGAGCGCAATATATGGGATCTGTATTCTGGACCATTTATTATAACTTGTGATTGCAACCTACTGTTATTCACGACTTATTCCCTCAATATTGCAACAATATTTAAACAAGCAATGTAACAACTCATTCATTCATTAAGCATAACAAATAACTATTGAAAATATGGTAAAGATATGCATGAATTTATCCCATTACATAGATATTACTGTGGTTCACCCCCTCCCGGGATACGTCCACAAAGATTTGGCTCTTGGATCTTTTATTATGGTAGTTCTGCATATGTGGTGCCGCGCACTTACAATTATCCTCAGATGGGTAAGATCTATATGAGGCGAACTAGATCGCACCAGGATCCTCAGCCTGCGATATAATCCTCAGATATCTCTTCTCTCCTCTCCTCTATCCCAACATCTTACAAAATAATACATAAAAACATTACAATTCACATCGACTCGTGCAAATCTATGGTGTAACAAAAATCTGAACAATGCAAAAAGCCAACTTATGATACCTACGTATCAAAACCCTCTATAATACCTTAGTATTAGTATTTATATGTCTTTGGCTCTTCATCAATTACAATACATTTCCAAAACCCTAACCCTATCGATGTTAGGTCTTCCTCTCATGTGTGCGTGTTTCTCCTCATTCCAGTTGTCGCTCTCCTTGTGCACTCTTTCTTGCATGCACATGTATTGTGTTCCCTTCAAGTTGTTACTTCCGTTTCTGCACGCTTTCTTTCCCCACAATCGTCCTTCTTTACACTTTGGCCTGCTACCAACAGGCCCCCAACATTGACATGTGGCTCGTCCCAAGACACCTAATCCTTCTGAGCTTCCTCGATCTCCTTGGTGATCATCTGGAACTTTTCCTTGAGCTCTGTTATTTGTGTCAGTGCCTACGCGGTCTTATCCTTGATTGTGTCCACTACCTGAACTGTTGCTTCATCGCTCAACAATCCTGCACATTCTTCATGTGTCTGTGTTATCTATATCTTAGCTTCCTCTTCCTATGCCATTACTTCTGCTACCTTCTCATGTAATCGCTCCATTTGAGCTTGATGCTCTTGTTTATGGGTTTGCGTAGAGATTAGCTCTGCCTACAATTTCTTAATCTCTTGCATCCCTTTGACACGTTCTGGGATTGGTATGGTCCTCTTCTTCAGCTTGAGATCTTGGATCGTTGCATTGATCCTTTCCTCTTCCTTGTCCCACCGTTGGACCTGTGGATCTTCCTCCAACCTTGTCCAAAGATGTGCTTCTTTATCAAACAAGTCAGTTGTTGTGCTAACCTGCTGCTCTATCTCCTGCAGCTGCGATGTTTCTTCCTTCTTCCTTTGCTCCTTCACTGCCGATGGAGTGGTGGGTATGAGTTGTTCTCAGAGATTCTTGATCTCCTTCTGATATTTCTCAATGGCCTGCATAATCTAATCAATATTTTCTGCTACTGGAAGTTCATTCCCTTGCGCGGTGTTTGGAAGTTTTTCAAATATTCCTCCTATTTTTTGTTTCAGTTTGTTCCTGCATTCTTTTTCCTCCTGAGTTTCGAACTTGGCCTACTCACAAAAATTTTCCAGCGCCTCCCACTTCTTTGATGTTTGTTGTAACTCAACTAAGTTTCTATGTGCACGAGACTATACCACGTGGTCGATGCTAACCTGCAACTTGTGTAGTGCCCTTGATGGTATTTGCATAAATACCAATTGGATGTGGTTTAAATCCTTCAAGGATGTCTGCCCCATGACTTAATCCATGCACAACATGCTAGGTGTGTTGTAGATCATTTTGTTTGCATGTGGTAATGAGTGGATTGGAGCTCGTTCTTCTACCTCCACTCTTTCGTCGGTATGTGGTGTTGATGGCTCTATGCTCCTGTTGTTGCTTGTCATTTGTACTTCCCTGAATTTCTTAAGGAACTGCCCCATTTCTTCCAACTCTTTTTGCAGTTTGTCCCTGTGATGTGTTGCATGGTCAAAGTCATCGGCTAGACAATACTGGACCATTCTAGCGATCATGTCCCCAACGTCATCCGTAATCGTGTATTTTGATGATGCTCATTATGCCTTTAAATTCTTGTGCGCGCCTCCTGCCTACGTGGCTGGTATCTTATTTCCCCCTAGTTCCTGTATGTTGGGATTTGAGACGATCTCCTGTGCTCCCTTAGTCTGTTTCTATTGTTCCTTGGTCGGATGTGTATTCTCCTTCTTCCCCTTCTGGGTTCCTGTCTTCTTTAGTCCTTCTTCTATCTTTGTTTTCTTTCCTTGGCCCGTTCTTGGTTGCTTGGGCACTTGGATTTCTGGAGGCTGCGTTTCCCCCTGCTCTGCCTCTCCTTCTATTGTTCTTTCTGGCACTTCCTAGGTGATGGCTGGAATCTTCCATTTGTTGGGCCATTCACTGATGACCATATCGATGTCACCCTCTGTAATGCAGTAGCGCATCTGTAGCCATTGTTTAGCCATATCCTACCTTGCCTATATCCGCATTGCTTGTCGTGTGGCCTGGAAATTGGCGATGTCTGCATATCATGCAACATCCTTTGGTGTTATTCTCCATGATCGATTGATGGATTCTTGTATGTCTCGTAGGTATGCTTCAAATATGATCCCATTCTCCCTCTTATGCATGGCGTTCGACCCTTATTTTAGCAATATATACCTCGCTCCTGCTGGTTGTGGTCTGGTACAAAAAACTACATAGCCTAGTTCTCGCCATCCCATGAAAGCTATTAAAGTAATCAACCATTAATGAGTAGTGGAACTTTGTGCCTAGGTCTTGCACATCCTTGCAATCCTCTAGGAATAAGTTCAATAAGTATGGCACGCAACTCATTGAGGTGCCTTCTGCGCACGGGGCTGCAACTGCAATGACTCCAGTTGGTACTTCCTCCCTGTGGTAATTTCTTAGCAAATTGCAGGCTAATATTTTTGCGCCCAATTGTGTGGCTTCATTGTTGATATGTTTGATAATGATGCCTCTCGTCCCCCTAGTGGTGCCATATTTATTTTTCATTTCTTCCGCCAACGCTTTCTCCTTGGATTTGTCATTCAAAACTAACGCGGGATCCATACCCCAAATTGGTAAGCCTGTTATTTGCGCAAGAAGCTCAACGATTATGGGGACGGGTTTTTCCAGCCATATGTCCCCTCCATATGTGACTGCTAACAACTGCTTGATGCATGTTGTTGTGTTCTGGCCTCTGCCAAAATGTGGTAGGTTTAGCAGACCTACGATTCATGTTTTCTCTAGCATATTTGCCCACTGGTATGGTTGGTTAATCGTTTCTCCAAGATAATTTGTGCCTGTGGTTTGTATAAAGACCCTCTACGAAAGTTCTAGGAACTTGGCTTCATCTGCTAAATCATGGTCTGATTATTTGAGATTCTTGACGTGACCTAGTAGCTCTGGTCCTTCCTGTACCCCAGTTGGTATGCATGGTAGAACAATTTATGTTGTTGGTTTCTTGTAGGGTGAAATTGGTATATGTTTCTTGTCCTTCTGCTACGATGGTTGGCTCGAAGTTCCAACGACTTTTGGTTGTTCCTCTATATGCCATTCTAGCCAAGCCGAGACATCGTCTGCGGTCTCCCCTGCTGGGTGTTCTGAGATGGTCGTTTGAGACTCATCTAGCTCCACTGTTGCTGGTGGATTCGACGTCGTGCCATTATCTTTCGGAGCTACTTTTGTATTCTCTGGTTGCACTTCCTTCCAGGTTTTTGCTTTCTGGTTCTGCAGTTCCTGCGTCGCTGCAGTCGTAACTACATTGGTGGCCTCCGCTATTGGCTGCTGAATTTCTTCTAGTATGGGTGTGGGTTGTACTGGTATCCTCTCTGAGGATGGGATTTTTTCGATATTGATGACCTTCGGCAGATGTTGTTCACCTTCTTCGGCCTGTCCTCATGACCTGGTTTGAACTCTGGTTTGTCTGGAGGTTTGGCTCACTTCTGCTTGCTTGGGAGGTGCCATCGTGGTGAGTATCAAATGGATGCTAGACTTGAACGGTCTCTATGGTCTCCGTGAACTCTCTATGTTTTATTTCACCTCTATCTCTCTCTGGATGCTCTGTCTTCATGAATAGACTATGGGATCCCGCGTCCGTGTATTGTATGGATTTCCCATGAAGCTTGTCGAGTACACTTTCTTGATTATGGGTTAAATGCACCTTAATTGTGGATTCAATCCATCTTCGGCAGTTTCGTAATTACCATTACTCCTGTTTTCTCGTGTTTTGTTGGTGTGATTAATGTGGTGTCCCATCGGTCCTTGCCTCTCTTTAATTTTGCTTAGTGTCGTCCTGTCATGTTGCTTTTGCCGCCTTTCTTTTTCCTGCTTGTTTCCCTTTGTATGTAACCATTGTTATTGTCCTTTCCTCATTCGTGTTTCTAAATTCATGTGGCCTTTCTACTTTTGGCATGCTGTTCCCTTTTTAGTTTTGTTTCCTTTTTGAATTTTTTTTTTTTTTACAGCGCGGTGGGTGGTCAATTGTCCTTGTACAACTTCAGTTGGCTCCATTTGATCATTCCTTTGAGTTTTGTGCCTGCTAAATCTCTTAAATGTACAGTGTCCAAGTCTTTGATAGATATTACTTCGTATGGTACTAACCAATGCATTCTAGGCTTTCCTGGGTGATGTAACGATATGTTGTCATACATCAATACTATATCTCCTTCCTTGAACATTTTCTTCTTGATGTGTCTATCGTGCCAAGATTTGTCTCTTGCTTTCTGCACTTGTTGATGGNCTAACCAATGCATTCTAGGCTTTCCTGGGTGATGTAACGATATGTTGTCATACATCAATACTATATCTCCTTCCTTGAACATTTTCTTCTTGATGTGTCTATCGTGCCAAGATTTGTCTCTTGCTTTCTGCACTTGTTGATGGAATTCTTCCAATATTCGGTCTTCCTCCATGGTCAATAATTGATTCAGTCTCTTTTGTACTGCGCCTCGTTCTATCATTTGTGTGATAGCTTCTATGTGCAAGCTGGGTACTAAAAATTCTAATGGCACTACTCCTTCTTGGCCATAAACCAGTTTAAATGGTGTGTGCCTTGTCAACTTTTTGCATGTAGTCCTATATGCCCATAATATTGTTGGTACTTTGAGGTCCCAGTCATCTCTATTGACGTTACAAATCTTTGTTAGTGTGTTCTCCAGAATTTTGTTGAAGGCTTCCACTGTGCTATTTGCCTATGGATGATACAGTGTGCTCTTCTGATGATGGACTTCAAACTCTTTAGTCATCACGTGGATGGTGTTGTTTATGAAGTGCATGCCTTGATCGCTCATCAAAACTCTTGGGCACCCGAATCGAGTGATTACTTGTTCAAAAAAAAGTGTGTTGTTTTTTCTACACTGTAATCTTTTACTGGTGTGGCTTCCGCCCATCTTGTTAGATATTTTGTCACAGTGATAATCTACCTAGCCCCTATTCTTTTTTTCAATGGGTTGATTGGTCCCACAAAGTCTATTTATCACTTTTCAAATGAATGTAATTTTACTTTTGGTTGTAATGGCATCTCGTCCCTTCTGTTGGGTTTTCCTACCCTTTGACAGACATCGCATCTTTGACAGTACTCCTTCGAATCTCTGTGAATCGTTGGCCACCATTGTCCTACACGCAATACCTTATGTGCGGTAGATTTACCTACATAATTCCCTCCTGCTATTCCCTCATGGGTGTTGGGCCCGTGATATGATTGATTTCATGACGTTAATTAGATCCTTTTTGCCTGAATATGTATATGCGTTTTCCTATTTTGAAGATTTTTTTGAAGAGATTTTGTGTCAAATCGTTATGATTCACACCAGGTATGCATAATTCATGTTTTGTGATGATTTTGAGTATAAATTAGCATGTTTTTATGATCCCAGGAAACTAATTCGTGTTTTTTGTGTCACAGGGAAAAATCACATCTTGTTTTTTCATCCGACACTCTGTCCAGTACTGCATCCGTCACTCAGTCTAGTACTCCATCCGACACTTCGTCCGACACTCTGTCCTGCACAAAAACCATGGTCAATTTGGTGGTTAGCATATTGGCGGCCAGTGATGGGAGAATCAAAGACATGGGTTCTGCTTGTGCTCGTGGCCTCCAACTACTGAGCTTCTGACAACTCGATTTGGGTTGTTATATTGGGCATTTATTGGCTCACTTAGTTTCTAGAAGCCATCGGCGGTTAAAATGCGTTTAATGTAATTTGTTTTTTTTAGAGGAGGTCGACCCCCCAGTGGTCGACCTCTCATCTTGTAAATCTATAAATACCACCTCAGTGGTCAGACAAATAGTTAAGGGAGAAAATAGACAGTTCAACTCTGTCTTGTTATTCTTCATACATTTTGCTAAAAACTGTGTAAAGACTGTGTTTTGGGTTTTAATGGTGAATTCGTGTTGTTGAATCTCGTGGTTCACCTTTGAAGAGTAGCCACGTCTTGGTGGGGGGGGCACTAGCAGTTTGGGTGAATATTTAGTTAATATGCTTATAGATTTGAGTAGTGTAATCATCATTTTGTATATTTCCTATACATGAGTTTTATTCTCTTTATTTTCTATATAAATTGTTGTTTATGATTTAATTGTCTTAGTTCAGTTTTGAGGGGGTTATTATGGAGGCTAGTGTTAATATGCAATGATCTTTTAGTTAATAGGAAATGAACTTGCAAGATATTAGCTACTAACCCTGTGTATAATTAGATGATAGCTAGATTTCCTTTATGCTGAAATAAAGTATAAAAACAGAGTTTCCAGTTTATGGTTTCTTTGGCAAGCTTCAGTGGATGGATAGTTGTTAGTTTTCTTATCTAATTTCTATTTAGTTTTTCTCATTTAATTGTTAGTTAGTTTGCTCATTTATTTCCTTGTCATATGCTGAAATAGGAATAGAATTTAATTTATGTTTCACAAGTATTTTCCATTTGCAATTTCATTTGTTAAAATAGAATTAGTCTAGTTTACTTTATGCACTTTCCTTTTTAGATCTAGGTTGCAATTTGAAGTTTGATTATTGAGTTTAGTTTCTAGTTATGAATCTAAGTAGTATGAATTTGCTTACATTAGCATAGGATGCAATTGAATTAAATAGAATAGTAGTTTTCTTGCTTTTATAGATTAGAGGATAGTTTCCTTGCTTTTGTAGATTAGAGAATAGTCTTCTTGCTTTGGTAGATTAAAGAATAGTTTGCTTACCATAGATTAAAGAGTAGTTGTTAATGTCTTTTATTTTCATAATGCTTTCAATTTAGTAGATTAAGATTTCCTTTTGTAAATTAGAAGTTATTGTGAAATTTAAATTAAGAATAGAGCTCACTTGCTTCTTAGCTTAATTAGTTTTTTATTGAGTAATCTTAATTAGTTTACTTCTTGTAGAAGTTATCATAGGTTAGATAGTTGTTTTCTTGCTTGTTTACTTACTTTAATAGGGTAGTTGCTTGCTTTTCTATTTTGATAGGGTAGTTGCTTGTCTATTTACTCGCTTTCATAGGATAGTTGCTTATTGAATTTGAGTAGGTTAATTAAAGTAGTTTGTTGTTGCTATTTCTTATTAGGTAGATAGTTTGCTTTTGCTTATTGTCATGATTAAGTTAGTTTGCTTTAAGTAGGGTTTTCATTTACCTTCTTAGAACTATCCATCGATCCTTTGTTCAAAGGTTACTAAGGGTAAATAGTTTAAGTTTTTTAGTAGGGTTTGATCATTAGTAGTCTTTGCTTGAGTATATTAGACCTTCAATATCTCGTTTCCTTAGTTAGACTATACTACTAGCCTTTCTACCTTGGCATATATATTTCTACAACTCTAAGTTTAATTACCCCAGGTTAACAATTTAATTGAGGGTTTTTAGTGTGTTTTTAGTGCATATAGAACACCCATCAGTGGGATTCTTCTAAGACTCTTGGTCTTTAGTGCTCTAACATGTATCTTCGCAAGATTTTATCAGCGCCCATTTTATATAACTGTCCGGAAATCAGTTGATAGTCGGCAGCGCGAACTACTAGGTTTTTCTTCTGCACGGTGCTATAGTCTTGCGGCGCAGCACCTGTACTCAAGTATTGAATGATATCTGTGAAGTATTCACCAGTAATATATACTGAGAATAATTGTGCATATGGAAAGTTGTCTTCTAAATTCGTAGGTTCTTCTCCATTTGTGACCCTCGATAGGTGGTCAAGTCCTACATTCAATTTCCCTGTTTTAACTATTAATTCAAAGTCGAATTCTTGGAATAGTAGTAACCATCGATAGATTCTCCCCCCAAACATTGGCTTGTTGACGAGGTATTTTAGGGTTGAGTGATCTCTGAACATTTTAAAGTGATTTCCCAATAAGTAATGTCTGAATTTCTACAGTGCATAGACCATGGCCAGGCCTTCTCTTTCTGTTGTGTTATAGTTATGTTCTGAGTCTGATAAATTTATGTTTGCGAAAACTATTGGGTGACCCAAGTCTCTTGTTCTTGGTTGTGCCAAGATAGCTCCTAGTGCTATCGCTGATGCATTTACATGCACATGGAATGTATTTTCCCAATCTGGAAATACTAATATCGACACGGTAACCATCTTTTCCTTCAAGGTATCCAGACTGTGTTGACACTCGTCATTCCACTGAAACTTCATGTCCTTACTTAACAACTTTTCCATTGGTGTTGTGATCTGCGCATATCCTTTGATGAATTTCCTGTAATATCCTGTGTGTCCTAAAGTTGCTCTTAGCTAATGGATTATTTTTGGTGCTGGCAAGTTAACAATGACTGCGATCTTTGTCGGATATACTAATAAACCTTGTGTGCATACTATGCGGCCCAATAGTATCCCAAACAATGATCCAAATATGCATTTATTGATATTCATTTATATCTGGCACTATCTGCATCTTTCTAACATCAGTCATAAAACTTCCACATGGTTTTTCAACAGGCTGTAGACTGTCCAATCATCCAGGTATACTTCAAGAAATTGATGGATGAATTCCTTAAATGCAGCAATGACTACTCTGGAGAATATTGTTGGTGCATTCTTCATTCCAAATGGCATGACTGTGTACTGATAAGATCCCCATTATGTCGTAAACGTGGTCGTGTGTATGTCCTCCTGTGCTATCTTAATCTGATGGTATCCCGAGAATCCTTCAGTGAATGAGTAAGCTTCATGTCCTCCCATGTTCTCTAACACTTCATCTGTGAACAATGTAGGGAATGGGTCGTGTAGGCATGCATCGTTCAACTTCCTCAAGTCGACACATATCCTGATCCCTCCTCCTTGTTTCTTGTCCTGTACTACCATTGGGCTTATCCATTTTGACTCCTCAACTGGTTCTATGATGTTGTCTTTGAGCATCCTGTCAGTATCATCTTTAACTTTATGTTTATATATGGGGTTCAGTCTGTAGGGTCATTGTCTAATAGGTCTCACTTCAGGTCTGAGTGGTATCTTCATTTCTCCCAATTCTCCAACTATACCCTTCATCTCTGTGAATGTTGTGGGAAATAGGTCATTATATTCGTGTAGCAACTCTGTGATACTTTCTACTATTTGTTCATCCCATTAATATCCAATGCTAGCCATTTTGGGTTGCTCATTTGTCTCGATGTTAACTTTCTTCACCTTTATTGGCGCGGAAATGACTTCCAATTCGATGGTTGGGCCCTCCACATCTCTTTCTCCTTCTACTTCTTCGATCTGAATATTGTGTGGATCGTCTTCGTCTTGTGCTTCCTCCTATACATGGGTAACATGATAACAGTTCCTTGACTGTCTGTTTATTTCGTTGTTTCTCTTCTGTGATAAATTCTATTTCTGGTTCTTTGAGGAATATTACTCCTCTGATCCATTTAAGGGTTGCATCTATGTTTGGGTTCTCATGCTCGAATGAGAAAGTGACTGTGAAATTTTTTTGCAATGTCATCCATGTCGTAGTTCCTTTGTGCAATTCCTGATCTATATACCATTTCACTAGTATGCCCTCGAGAGTATGTATGAAGTGATGAGGCCATTCCTCTAGTGGTGTCATTTTCCACAATGTTATACACACATCCAAGTGTTTCGTTGGTGCTCTGTGTCCTTCATATTTCTGTTGTTTATTGTTTTTTTGTTTTGCGCTGAACCTTATGCGCAGTAATCGCTTACATTGGTACCAGTATGTGATTGTCTCTTTTTGTGCACTCCACCATCTTATCGGTGTGGCCTTTAGTGCTAAGTCAAGGACCAACAGTCTCTAGTTATCTAACACTATGTCTTTGTATTGTGTCAAGATTGTTTCCAAATTATTTATTCCGTGGAAGTTGGGTGGTTCTCTAATTTCTATGCCTATCCATCTTACTGCGTGGTCTATTCTTGCACATCTTCACGTGATTACTTCGTGTAGCCTTTGCTGCTAGTTATCTAAACCGGTGTTTGAGTCTGTTGCGCATGAAGTAATTCTCTGCTAACTGAGTATCCCATTTTCAATTGGCTTTACGTAATCCTCATCGTGCGCAGTTGTTCTGTACAACTGGCTGATTTACTCAAATTCTAGGCAAGTAGGTTCTACAAACCTCACCCCTTCTAATGGGTCTAATGGCGCGATGACCCTATATTCTCCAGACTCAAATGTCATTTTCCTGGTCTTCAAATTGATTATGGCCTGGTTATCAAACACCCAATCCATGCCAAGCAATGTCGGGTAAGGTGTTGTGTCGTCCACTATTTCAATGACTTTGAAATCTACTTTAGTGCGCATTCCATGAAGATCTACTGTCACTCCTTTCAGTCTACTTATTGGTAGGACTTTGTGTTGGTTTGCTAGTTTCAATTGAACATGTGAGTATCCTAATATGGGCTCTCCCATGCATTCCCATGTCTTCTTTGGTAATACATTCACTTCAGATCCTAGATCCAGTATAATGTCTTCCATATTGAAATCCCCAATGTTAGCATTCAATATAAATTCTCTAATTGTTCTTCTTTTTGTGTGTAGGTGATTAACTATTTTAGGTTCTAGCTTTCCTTCCGTCTTGCTACTACACTTTTCTAGGATGTTTTACAATATTTTTACAGATGATGGATCACTTAATAATTTTACACATGATTGCAAAAAGCTTTTGATTGTACTTACTTTTCCCGTGGGCTGCATTTTGTTGGTATGATCCAATGATGGAGGCATCTCATATTCTGGTGCTTCCTTGTGTGGTTGCGTAGTGGAAGTTGATGTTCTGTCCTCCTTCTGAAATTATTGTCTAGACTCCTTAAAGGTCTCCTTTTCCTTTTGTGCATCGAACTGATTTATTGGTTCAATGTTCTTCTTTACCCATTGGTTTTGTGTTGGTTCCTGTTGAATTGCATCAGTGCCTGTTTTAGCTCCTCCACGGGTAACTATGTTGATATTTCATTCTTCATCCCTTGCTTTGGCTGAAATCCACTGAACATTTTGATTGTTTTGGTTCCTCTTTTCTTGAATCTTCACTAGTAGTGTCAAACATTTCTCTGTATCGTGGTCCGATGCCTGACAATACATACAAGTTTCCGGTGGAAGTGGACATTCCCTTGCATAATCTCCCAGTTGCTGACAATTGTGACATGTGACTGGTCCTCTACCTTGTCTGAAACCTCCTCTGGCTCGTCCTCCTCCTTAGTATCCTTATCGATCACCTCTCGGTGCATTATACTGAGGGGCCTGATTATACAGTGTGGTATTGTACTGAGGTTGTGTCGGGTTGTACTGCATCTGTGCGTTATTGTATGGTTGTTACGCAGTATTATACTGTTGTTGTGTAGTGTTGCATGGAGTTTGGGCTTGATTGAACTGTGGCACTGCTTGCCTAGTCATGATTTTGGCATGTACCCTATATGCATATGATGTCCTTTCTCACATTAGCTCCATAAATCTGCAATATTTATCGGTGTGGCCCACTGACTTGCAAAAGGTGCAATATGAAATCTTTGGAACTATCTAGCATTTCTGCATCATCGTGCAGTGATAAGGGTCGTGGCCTGGTTTCTTGCATATTTCGCACCATAGTCCTCCCGTTGGTAATGGATTTGGCATTCCTGCTGCCATATACTACGCGAACGTTAGACATTCATTCTTGTGGTGTCCTTCTGTCCTACATGTGGTACACCAAATGACTTCTCGTTTTCCCTTGTTCTTATTTTGGTTCAGATAAAACATTAGATTCTTCAAATCCTCCTTCAATTATTCGATAGCTGGGTGCATCTGTTGATATTGGTTCTCTTCCAGTTGCAAGGTTGCCTGCAAATCCTTTGCCTGCGTCTGAAATTTTTGTTGCCGTAAAGGGTATTTTAAGTGTGGGAGTAGTGAGTTGACAAACAAGTGTCAATGTTGCATATCGGTCATAAGGTATTTTAACTTTCCCTTCAATTTCTTGAATCTTTGATCAATATCCCATATAGACTCTCCTCGTTTCTATATTATTTTGATCATCTCATTCATGTATTGATTCTCTAAACTCGTCTTCTAGAACTCATTAATCAGTAACTTCTTAATGTCTTCCAGTGTCTTCGTCATCCCAGGGGTACTGTTTGTGTCTACACTCATGTACCAGTCTAGTGCACGGTCTCATAGCGTAATAGCTAGCTGCACAAGTTTGGTATCTTCATCAGTGATTTGTTTTGCTTCCCAGATCTTTGCACAAATGAACAAGTTCTTCTCAGGGTCTTATGTTGCTTCTCTCTGAAATTCTGGTAACCTGATGGTAGGATCGTGTCCTGCCATTCTGAATATTGAACTACTACCTCCTCCGCGCGGTGTAGATACTTGACTAGTGATGCCTGGATTGGCTCCTCTAGTTGTTGCTCCTTGTGTAGATGTACTTCTTGCTGTCGGACTTCCTCCGAACTTCAGTTGTTTAAACGGTGGTGTTCTCTTTGGTGTATTAGTCGCACATGGGTTTATGGGTTCCACACTGAAATTAATATGGATAGGATAGTTTCCTTCGCCTCTCGTTTTCCTCTAATATGTTGTGTGCAGGATTTCCCCAATCTTCTCCGTAGCCCAGAGATCCTCTACCTCTTCCTTGTCACTCGCCAAGCCTTCCCTTGCAACTATAGATCTCATTTTGGTAATCACCTTGTATTGGTAGGGTTCTCCACTACGCATCTTTCCTATTGATGCCAAGATCCACTTGATCTGGTCATCGTCCATCATGATCAGGTCAAAGGGTTCCTCCTCCTTATTTCCTTTATCCTTCCCTCCTTCCATTTATCCTCACTCTGTCAATGCTTCCCCCCTTCCCCCATGCATGCAGGAAAGTTTAGTTGTCTAATTCCATTATCATTACCCCTTTGTTATACAACAATATCTTAATGGAAGTATACAGTGATTGAATGTACCTTCCTCAAGGACCGCATAGAAATTCTTGCTCCATTGCACTGTATGACTTCGATGTGTCCACTGCAAACTCTTTTATGAAGCCTTCCACATTACTTTCAAGCCAAAATTCCACTGCGCGGGTGAATTTGTTGTTCACATGTTGTAACTACTCAATCTGTACTGGGGTCCACTCTAACTGTGGAATCTAGTTCTTCACATGGTTATCCTTCAACCTTAGTATCCACTCCTGCAATAGATGCATAAAATCATAGAAAAAGACTTTGTGCAAATCAATAAACACGTATTTGTCCAGATATTTGCATGTGATTCTAGGGTTTCTATTGTCTTTCTGTGCAAAGTATAGCTATTTGGTTCTCTACCAAGTTCTAATTTCTTCTTTTGTGGGGTTCCACGGTCTCAACATCCCCTTCTAATGGTTCATTTCTCTCTTCTTTTCTTTGCTTGTTTCATGCTCCTCCTATCTCATCTACTTAATCCTCCTATGTTCCTTCCAATGACAAAATAACATTTGTTGGTTAATAATTACTAGTTCTACTCTATCATCTGATTTATTGACCCAGGGTTCATGTCTTTCGAGTTTCCAACAAAAGCCTCTAAAACTATCATCCTTCTTGGTAAACCAGAAGGCAATGCAGCACGCAGAATGCGTCGCACAGTCTCACCCGAGATAGATTTAATGGGTGGTTGTAAGACTCATGTGTTTACAGCCTAGGATTGAGAACAAGATATGGGATCTATATTCTGGACCATTTATTATAACTTGTGATTGCAACCTACTGTTATTCACGACTTTTTCCCTCAATATCGCAATAGTATTTAAACAAGCAATGTAACAACTCATTCATTCATTAAGAATACCAAATAACTACTGAAAAGATGGTAAAGATATGCATGCATTTATCCCATTACACAGATGTTACCATGGTTCACCCCCTCATGAGCTACGTCCACAAAGATTTGTCTCTTGGCTCTTTTATTATGGTAGTTCTGCATATCCGGCGTGACATGCTTACAATTATCCTCAGATGGGTAAGATCTATATGAGGCAAACTAGATCGCACCAGGCTCTTCATCCTGCGATCTAATCCTCAAATCTCCCTTCTCTCCTCTCCTCTAGCTCAACAACTTACAAAATAGTACATAAGAACATTACAATTTGCATTAACTCGTGCATATCTATGGTGATAAAAAATATGAACAATGAAAAAAGCCAACTTATGATACCTACGTATCAGAACCCTCTATAATACCTCAGTATCGGTATTTATACATCTTTGGCTCTTCAACCATTACAATACATTACCAAAACTCTAACCCTACCGAAGTTAGGTCTTCCTCTCATGTGTGTGTGTTGCTCCTCCTTCCAGTTGTCTCTCTCCTTGTGCACGCTTTCTTGCATGCGCGCGTGTTGTGTTTCCTTCCAGTTGTTACTTTTGTTTCTGTAGGCTTTATTTCCCCACGATCGTCCTTCTTTCCACTTCGGCCTGCTGCCAACAGTGGGGAATTTCAGCGAAGTATCCTTGTCCACATGGTAGATTTGTGTTATAAAATGAGATTCAAATGATTTATATTTATACAAATGTCTAAAACATAGTTTGTCGACATAAGTTAGGGTAAAACATAAGATAAGGGGTCAACAACCCTTATCTTACCCCTTTACACAAATAATAATATTTAATTCACACTTTTGCACATAAAATGAAACCCTAAGTAAGATGTCATCCCTCTAGGGGGACGTTTTGACACCTTTTCCAAGTCATTGGAAAATAAAGTGGAGGTCGTTGGGGCTTCTTGAACCTCCTCGTCATGTGATAAGGTCTCTCCATGCCTCGTCCATTAAAATCATGCCAAGTGTCAATGAGAAACAACTCCATCACCACCAAACTTTATCCCTAAGTGACGTCAAGCCTCCAAAAGTGACATTTTACCTCTCCTAGGAAATTCGTTTGAGTAATAGGGGCTAGGTAAGTCCATACATGATGTATTCTAGGCCTCCATAGGGAATTCATAATGATTTGGCATGTGGTCCCTTTGCATCCAACATGTGGGCTTGTTCCTCCAAAATTGTCCACCAAACAAGGTCCTGTAAAAAAATGGGTACGCCCTCCAAGGATCTCAAGTAAAAATATCATGGCAAGTGACAAACATGTCTAATAAACAAGGCACCTAAAAATGTGCATCAAAACTACCTCATCAAATTAAACAAGTTCTCAAAGACCCTATACAATTGACCAAGTTTAGGTATGGGAGGGGTGTCATAAAAGTCTTATTGGGTAGACCAAAACCCTCAAGTAGGGGATGCTCCCAAGGATGCCCTTCAAGGTCATGTATTGGATGATGAGGTAGATAGGGGTTTATACTTCATAGGTCAATGAGTTTCATGAGATACAAGGGCTCGTATTATATCACTTATGGGTGCCTTTGTAGGGGGTGTGTTTCTCCTTTGTCTTCAATGCAATCTTTTTCCAATCCCATTTATTGCCATTTATTAATTAATAATTGATCCAAACATGTGTGCACTCCCAACTGTGAATCTATTATCTTGGGGGGAAATAACACGGTGTCACTTGAAAGAAGTGGTCCACAAAGTTCCATAGGGATAACCATCAAAGTGTTATAGCACACTAGTGTTAGTCTTTTATTCAAGCAAGATATTTATTATGTGTTTGATTTTTTGCAAACCTTCAATCATTTTAAGAGTAGTAGTCCATCGTTCTCAAGACCTATATGGGAAAGAATCTAGAAGGGCTATATTTTAAACTTTTAGCTTTTTCCGGCCACCATCCCCTTGGGCCTTCAGCCCCTTCTTCCCATGAAATGAGGTACATGCCCTTCTTGGGTCACTAAAGTCAAACGGCCTAAAAGGGGACAATTTGATGGGAATGCAATGAGCAGAAAGTGAGAAGTATGGTTGAGAATGGTACAATAACCCCTCAAGGGACCCCCAGTTGCACCCCTTCCCCAAAATTCAACCACTTACTAGGAAATCGATGACACTCACCAAGATGAAATAGGGTCAAATGCATAATGTCCAAGTATGCATTCTATAATAAAAATCATCTTCAATACAACATGCTTAAATGCCTCAAATATTAGGGTGATTACCTACCATAATACTTGACTTGTACCACATTGACCAAGACCCATGTGCCTTCTAGAAGCTAGTTGGTGTGGTGGATGCCCTAACGATGGATCCAAACTGTGGTGGTAGAGTGGGTTTGCATATGTGAAAGTGGACACTTCTAGTCATGTGGTCTCTCGACACTCCATGTTTGCAACCTAAGGGCATCGAGACATCATCTCCTTAGTTATCCCACAAAATGGGGATAACATCTGGATCCTACTTGGGGACATGTGCTCGTCATAGAGTGCATGAGAACCATAACATATTCTGGTAGACTTGTTCCTACATTGGAACAAAAAAATGTAAAATATAGGGTGGTTCTATCACCCTTCATCCATATACATGAAAACCAAAAATAAAAGTAATCTAGAAAATAAAATTTTATCATTTTTTCAAAAATTTCTAAATTAAGCATGAAATCAATACGCAATTAGAGAAAAATGAAATATGAAATGCATCTAAACTAACATGAGAAATTAATATGCAAATGAAAGGAAATCAAGATGACCTACCTACTTACCTAGGGCCTTGGGGCCATGAATATCAAGCGATAGGTGATGTCAGGTGAAGTCATACAACCAGTGCAACGAGTTGATCATCTCGTCAAAGTATCTCCCCCTGTGCTTAATTATGTAAAACAAAAAAGATAATTCAAGCATGTAATGATCATGAGCATAAATAGATATATAATAAATTGTGAAATAAAATGAAGATAGATGAGTGGGAAGGAGGAAGTCGTGATGGAAAGAGAAATCATCAGCTCGGTCATGTTGCTTGAAGGTGTAACCACAAGTGTGATCAATCCATCTTTGAAGAGGGCTACCATGTGTAGATTATGGATCATATTCGTCTCTGTTAGTATGATCACTGCTTCCTGAAGACTGAGAAGATATGAGATATCCCCAAAAGACCTCATGATTTCCCTGAGAATAACGAATGAGGTAAGGGATAGGCTCAGGTCTAGAGAAACAAAAATGTGGCCTCTACATCTGTGAATCCCTATAGAAATTCCCAATATGGAAATGATTTTTCTTTGTAGAGTGAGCCTTTAATCACTCTGATATGTCCACGTCCTGGTATTCTTCCAAAATCAAGGATGAAGGTGGTTGAGATTCCTCATACAACAAGTCTGTGTCCCCAAAAATATATGCATCACAAGTCCCAAGTGATAACCAAAAATTGTCCAGAAAATGTTGTGAACGATCATCCTCGAATAGAATTTTAATCATGTCATCATCAGGTTTCCAATCATATGAATCATACACACGTGAAAAATAGTCCTTTGAAGATGACAACTCAAACCCCTTTCCTTAAGAGTTACCCTCAATGTCGTAAATGGGGTCTCTATAAAAATTGAGACGACCAAAATCTCACTTGCGTCTACATGTTTGTATGAAAGTTTCTATATTCTCATCAACCATATCCAAATATTCTTTCATAATATAAATAGCATGACTAAAAATGACCATCTCTTTGTCTTCGTGTGCAGGAAGAGCAGAGGTTGGGGAAGCTTCAATGGGATCTTCAAACTCTTCATCACTGAGGTTGGTTGCTTCTTCAAATTTATGAATAGGAGGAGAGCACGACTAGACAACCTCAACTTCATCAGGAGGGAGCAAAGATAATGATGCCTCAACATGTTGCGCTTCATCAAGATTATATTTTCTCTTCATGGTCATGCTCTTACATCGCCTCTTCATCAAACGAGGCTTGATCCTTAATGTAGCGTTCTTTGTTTTCCTTTTTCAAAAGGATTTGTTTCATCCAAGGGATCCTCTAATACTTATTTACTTCCACAGTTATGCAAAAGAGTAAGATATTTAAAATGGTCACAACTCATAGAGGCATGGATGTCTTCATCAAGTCAAAGGGCATATACAATCACTTCATCATTATCAAATGTCTCGTTTAGATCTTCAACATGAAAATCTTCATCTTCAACTTTCTATTCTTCATTTGTTGTCTCGTCATCCATGAGAAAATCTTATCTTCATAGAGTGTCTTCAATCTCATGGAAAAAATCTTGCAAATCTTGAGTGACGGTTTACGATGCCTAAGAAATTCCTCAACAAGCTTTGTAGAAGACTGGATACTATTTTTTGGATCACATGAGTGTGCAAGAAAATTCCTTTGAATTGTTTCCAGAGAAAATACAAAAAATTTCATTAGTACATATTCATGCAATACATTTAGAATTGAGGCATACTTCATATAGTTGACGGCATGGGTGACTGCTAGAGTTGGATCACCATTGAACTTTGGGAAATTTTCCCTCCATTCTATTGGGAAATGATTTGGATATCTAAGGATATTCTAAACATCAATGGAAGGGTACACCTTATGGAATTCCCATGGTAAGTCCTATGAGGCCATGGTTCCATTCCTTAAATTAATACCTCAATGGAGTTTCCAAATGAGGTCAAGTCTCATCAAAGGATGGGAAAGGGGAAGCAATAAAAGGTGGGTTATTCGAAGGTGGAGTCATCATATGAGCCTTAAGAAGATATTATCAAGGGTGGAAGGGGAACGTCCTTTAAGTGGAATCGCTTGGAAATCTAGGCGAAAGCTTTGTGATAGTTTTCTAAAGCGTCATTAGGGTTCGAAAGAGGATTCAAAATCCTCCCTGACAACAATGCCAAAATTTTATTGCACAAGTTGTAGGTTGGGCAAAGCCCGAACCAAACCACAATATGGAGACAACTAAGAGAACACCTACCCATTGTCAACTCAGATAGGTATTCTTGTCACTTTAGAGATGAAGTGATCACCTCAAGGGGGAAATCCTGGGTGAACCTAGAGGGAAATGACATGGAAAATGATACTTATGAATGGATTCCCCTATATGTCAACTTGTTAGATGGAAAGAGGGTCGGAAACGAGCTTTGGTAGTAGTCAATGGTTACCAAGTCTTTGAGTACCTAAAAAGAGTGTTTAGACCTGTCTGATACATAAGAAAAATCAATTGTACGAGTTATATGTTAGGTGCACAAGCAAGTTAAGATTGTTGTCCCTGTTGTTCCTGAGTTTATGTTTTAAGGCTATAAAACATACCGTCAAGGCATCCGAAAATGATTTAAAGAAAATATTTGGAATTAAGGAATTAAAGAAAGGTCAGAGCAGATTCAGTTTCTCAACTGTCTCTATCTCTCTTCATGTTGCTCTTGGATGCTAATGTCACGTTCAATAGCAGCCCATGATCGTTCTAGTTCATCCCTATTGGTCGATGTTTGTAAAATAGTATTAAATAAACTTAGGGCAATGTCGGTTTGATCCTAAAGGCCCGGTTCTACGTTAGGTTGTCTTCTATTAGGGACAGTCATGGATGATATAGTTTAAAAGGTTTATAAAATGGGTTTTTAATCAATTGGTTACTTCAGACTTCCAAAGATGATATCAATGAAAACACTTTTAAAATCTATAACAGTAATGTAAAAGCACATTCAAGGTCGTTTCCTGGTTTTGTAACAATTTTGAAATTTGTAAGCAACGAAACACAATACAGGGAAATATAAGGCTTTTATCGAGAAATAATCTTATATTTCAATTAAAAATGATGAAAGAAAAACAAGATTTCTAACAGAGTTAAATATTAAGGAACAGAAGGTTTTACAAGTCTTAAAATTACTAAAGTAATTTCAGAGGAAAGACTGTAATACGTTCAACATCCAAACCAATCTGAAATAATAAACAACAATGTATATAAATTCAAATTGATTTACTTGTTAGAAAAAAACACTTTAAAAGGAAAATTTAACAAAGCATGATAAACAAGGGAAGACACATAGTTACAAAGTTGCAGGATCCAGAATCTTGTTTGTGATTTATATTCCGATGAACCTCAAAACTGAATTTACAAAAAATGGCTATCTCCAAAATTTTTAAAGCCCTTGTTCCGTCTTTTGAAACTATATTTATACATTTCTATCAAAGTTTCTTGTTGGTAACTAACCAACTCCCTAATATTACAGTTACATAAAATAATGTCAACCGTTTACAATTTCTTTCAAAATTCTAATAAATAAAAACATTTTAAAAGTTTTAAATTTGCGTTGACGAACTTTCTTTCTCTG
>ML809092.1:115339-133026 GCA_009831015.1 Picea engelmannii | reverse complement strand
GACCTTGGTCACACATTTGACTCACACTTAAAAGATTATGTTTCATATCTTCTACTAGTAGAACATTTTCTGCCTTTTCATTCTTGTTCCCAATTCAGACTGTGCCTTTTCCAATGATTTTGGATGAATCATCATTTCCAAAGTAGAC
Source organism: Picea engelmannii (assembly GCA_009831015.1). NCBI lineage: Eukaryota > Viridiplantae > Streptophyta > Pinopsida > Pinales > Pinaceae > Picea > Picea engelmannii. Next base: position 132,878 of record ML809092.1, on the reverse strand, counting down.
TGATCCATCTCTTTCCTTTCATAATGTAAGAAACTTGTCTCTATCACCTGTCCTGTGTTTTGAACATCCACTGTCAACATACCAACCAAGTTTCTTCTGTTTAGCTTGTAGAGTGACCTTGCATTCTTCATTGCTATACTGATCTTGCCTTCCTATCCATGTCATTTTTTGAGGTTCTTGTTTGTGACTATGTTGAGGTTCTTTAGGAGGGACTGTCATTCTGCAATTTTTGTCCATGTGTCCAAAATTGTTACATTTGTAGCATTCCACTTCAGTGCTCAAAGATTCAAACTTGTTGTAACTTCTTCTCCGTGTTTCACTAGGTCTTCTTGAATAACCCCTTTGTGTATGACTCTCAAAGTAGTTATTGTTCCTGTTGTTAGCTCTGCAATTTACAACTTTATGTCCAAAATTATTACATGCATAACATAAACCAAAAAATATAGTTTGATACCTGGTAGTTAAGATCTTATGAAAGGAGGTGCTCTTATGAATCCATCTTCTTCTTGAGGCATGTCTATCTGTTGTTGATTCTGAAATTTGAATCTTCTCAGTGGAGGAGTGTCCCTGTAATCTTCCTTGTATATCTTTTTATCCCCTTTGATTGTTTCTACATAACTTTTTGGATTTGTTTCTTGCTCTGTTGTTTTGGAGCTTGATCCCTTTTCTGTCTGATTGTATCCAAGTTCGGACTTGTCAAGATAAGATTTTTAGATCTATAATAGACTTGGTGTATATGATCACATTTCTGCAAACCTTCCTTAACTTTAAAAACAAGAGACTAACATTTTCATCAAACTTTTCTTTAGTCTCATATGCCTAGTTTTGGATTACTCAACAACCCTAACTTGAAGTAATCATAACTTTGAACATGTAATGTATAAATATCTGAAACTGATACACAATGTTCTTCAGTGTGTTTTATACAATTCCTCCAAGTGTCACTACTTGGAACCTCTCAGAAAAGGAGTTATATAAAAAATGGCATACCTTGTTGAATTTTGGCTTATCCTAGAGAGTGACCTTGTAGAGCGTGCTCCGCACAAAATATTTGATGAAATGATCTGAAACTATTACAAAACATACTGCATACTATACCTTAAACAACACATTTTTTCTCACTGAATTGGGATCTGGTATGAATAAGTTATGATGTGTTTACCTGAAACACCTGATTTTGACTAGTTTCAGGATTGGCCACAACCCCTATTTTCCATGGAGTGTAACTCCAAAAATACAATGACCCACAAGATGAATTTTTTTTCACAGATAATTGGATATGTTGTATCACTTTCATAGTAATTTCACGGTCTGAAGCATTATAGAAAAATAGTTATAGAGAAAATGGTGAGATGACCTGAAAATAACATACCTTAGAAAGCACCATCAAAAGAATTTATCCTTCCTTGCATTTCGGCCTTCTTTTCTTCACCTTCACTCAGAATTCTGGTTTAGATATCCTTGATTACCTCAGACACATATAGATATTCAATATGATCAAGTTTGTTTCAAATGAGACAGCCTTGCCTCTTATTTATACTCTCTAAGAAGCTTCCTTAAAAACATCTTCTAGGTCACTTGGCCCACTTTCCTTATTTTAGGGTTGGGTCCACTTCTAATTTCTCCATTAAATTTATTATTGAAATAATTTATTTTGCATTCACTTTGAATTATAATACACTCATCACTTCACTTTATTATTTACCTTTTAAAATCCCTTAAACCACTTTGATTACTTTGACCTTTGGGGGCTTCTAGATGACATATGAGGGTCCTCCAACTTCGTAAGGCCATAACTTTCAAACCGTGAGGAGTTATGTGACGTTCTACATACCACCATAAATGGAATGAGATGTACTATCCATATAGAATATTATTATCTGAAAATATATCCTAACTCATACCATTACCCATCAAACAAATTTGGGTCCATTACCCAAACCTGGGGTCTCCAACTTCTCATGGCCATAACTCTCTAACCATGAGGAATTATGTGAAGTTCCACATACCACCGGAAATGAAATGACAAGCACTATCCATCTAGGATATTTTCCCTGAAAAATCACTTTCCTTTATCTCATTATTACACACTTAAGCATGGGTTCTCTTACTCCACAAAGCATCTTCCCGTGAGGGCTTTCACCATAAGGGGACGAATTTGGAGTTCATCCATATTTACTTCTTATCAACAATGACAAAACAATAATGAGTCATATTTACATCAAACAATATTGGGTCCATTACCCAAACCTTTGTGCTATGGGTCTTTCTTCAAGGGTTGACATCAATGACAACCAACCTTAATCAACAAGCATAAGAAATAAACAAAGAAATAAACTAATAACAATAAAAGAAACTAAACTAGAGTGCATAAAGAAAATATAACAAAAAATAAACAACATGCATGCCACCAGTGGATAAGTTGTATTAGTGGAAAAACACCAAAGAGAAAGGGAGACTTATGGGTCCCCTCTTCCTCCAAGGGAGGGATCTTGAACCCCCAATGATTGAGCTCTTCTTACAAGTAGCAAACTAGAAGTAAATGGTGAATAAATCCAAAGATCATTCACTCAAGAGGTGATGTGAATGGCCAAATGAAATGGTGATTGTATGCTCTAGGGAGTAAAGATGTTCCTCTAAGAGAATATAGGCAACATAACAATACAAATGAATTCCTTGAAAATATAGTGCACCATGGACTCTTTTTATAGAAAAGATTTGAGGCATTATTCAACCAGTCTTTAGTGTGAACAAGGGGATATTTAGGGAACCCTTAGGTCTTTGACCAATGCCCCACTTGGATTCATCTCAGATTTCGGTGTCAAATCGACTTGGGAGATGAACCAGAAGTGGGTGGAAGGTCGACCAAAATCATAAATGCACCGTTCTGAGGTATGCACAGCTTTTTGCGTCCACAGTCGCGCATCGGGCGCATGTGCGCTTTTCCAGTGTTGTTCAACTGTCGCATGTGCATGCACTACCTTTGTATCTTTAGTGCATGCTATTTTTATAACCAGTTGTATAGTTTTGTGCCCTTTGGAAATGCATTTTCTGGGCCATGGATGATCTAATGGGTGTTTGGAGATGCTGGATTCCTGTAACCATTTGTAGATGAAATTCTAGTGATAACAACTTTATTATTTACCTTCTAAAATCTCTTAAACCACTTTGACTACTTTGACCTTTTGGGGCTTCTAGATGACTCACGAGGGTTCTCCAACTTCACATGGCCATAATTCTCTAACTGCGAGGAGTTATGTGACGTTTCACATACTACTGGAAATGGCATGACATGTACTATCCATATAGAATATTATTACCTACAAATAGATCAAAACTCATACCATTATCCATGAAACAAACTTGGGTCCCTTACCCAAACCTTTCTCCAACTTCACATGGACATAAATCTCTAACCGTGAGGAGTTATGTGACGTTCCAAATACCACCGGAAATGGAACGAAATGCACTATCCATATGGAATAATATTACTTGAAAATATATCAAAACTCATACCATTATCCATAAAAAAAACTTGGGTCCTGTTACCACTAGAAGTCACCTCTGGATTGTTGCAGAGGTAAGCATGATACCCATCAGTTTTATGTCACAATGAATAGTTTAAATGCGGTATAATGGGCGCAAACTCAGGATGGTATCGTTCTAACTCATAAAACTAGGTTGGAAAACACAAGCAAGTGAGGTCTTGGTCTAACTTCAGTCAGTAAGTTCGTTATAGTGGTGGTTAGGGGGAAGAACTTGAGGAGAGTGAAGAGGTCTGATGTGGACATCCGGTCTTCCAACAACCTAAGGAGGAAAAGATTCAAATACAAGATCTTCTTGAATTCACAACTTTAGGAAGCTGAGAATGCTATACCAGTACTGCAATCAAACATACATTATAATACAGTCACAACAACCCAACTAGATCATCCATGCCCAGGCTCTCGGTATCAGAGGGAAAAGAGAACACAAGGAACTGATTAAAACTGGTTGCAATACCACAAACCTACATCACAAAAAAATAGCTTCCTTGATTGGATCATCCATGCCCGGGCATTCTAACACAACTGTTACAGAGAGACGAGAGGAACTGACTTACATTAAACAAGAAGTATCAAATGCATATACATAACAACATAACTAGAGAGTTCATTAGAACTTTACGAATCGTGTGCTTATCTCAACCATTGACCATAAAAAAATATTACAACTGAGTATTTATACTCAAAACAACTTGCGACTCTTAGGAACATGATCAGACCACTACATTCAAAGATTTTCATTTTCTTCTTCTTCTATCAGACTGCACATGATTTCCTCTGTCAGACACAAACTCAGACAGTATGGGATTTAGAATCAAATCCATGACAAGGAACTTTCAGCTGACAGTTTGCTCCCCATGGCCGGGTCTTCCATGTTTTCCATTTATGTGGTGAAACGAGGTTTCAACCACCTTCCCCACTTTCATTAACTACCTTCACCAAGACCAAGACGGAATATGACATCCATGAATGTTCTAGGCAGTGCCCATAGTTCCTTTGAGTCAATTATGGTGCCCCGAGGCTCTGCAGATATTTTTCTGTGACTAACTCGGGCGCTTTGGTCTTTTGCACAACTCCTTTTCATCACCCCATGCGACCTTGGGTCGTGACCTCGTGCTTATCCCATACAAAATATCAAGATTTCACATTTCAGGAGTCTTCACCCCCCTTGATTCATAATGTCCCGATGCCCGAAACCACGAAACAGTCCATATGGATCAATGGTCTGAACTTCTTAGAACTTGATAGCCACGATCATTTCCTTGAACTCCCTCATTCGCCTGTCGCTCGGTCAGGTGATTACTTTTATTTTGGCCCCACCTTCCATGTGACCACAGGCTATGATCGTGGGGTCAACCTTCAGGCGTGTTGCGATTTCATGTTTCGCGAGTTCATGAGATGCTTCATGCTCAAACCTCCGAGTCGTGAAATTTTGATCCCTCAGATCAGGTGCCACACGTCCCCTTTGATCAGACGACTCAGATCACATCGGAATTTTGGAACCTTATACCATCGACACTTCTCACCTTGACCCTTTCGGGAAGACTTTCTCTTTGGCTCAGATCCCGCGCCACGTGTGCTTCTTAAACAGATGGCCTAAATCATTTCGTGACCTCGCATTTCATGAGTTGTCATAACTCGTCCCATTGACTGCTCCCTTCTACGAATTAGCAAAATGATAGTCTTGCGCCATGTGTCCTTCCCACGATCGACAACTCAGATCAACATTGCAATTATGGAACTCTGTTTGATGCTAAACTTGGTGCAACTGCATGATTCCGATCACCTGATGGCCATCTATCTAATCTGCTTGAAGGATCTCTTCTGTTGAAAGATGATCTTTTCATGCTTGCTTGATTTGTGAACAGCTACTTGGATGACTGGCTGAAGGCTCAGAAAGATAAAAGGATCAACAACAAGGATAAGGAGAAAAGTGATCACCGCTAGGGGAAAACAAAAGGGATTAGGACCAATAGCTTTCAGGTGATCCGATGAGGAAAATAGGTCGACCAAATGGGTGGATGCAAACAGAAGAAAGACTAGAAGCTGGGAGAGAAAACCTACGACCGGGTCTGCATAAGGAGGAAATACGGACAAAATCACAGACCTAGGTAGAAAACACAACTCACTAGACTTTGACAAGTTTATGTGCTAACAGGTCCATTACCCAAACCTTTGTGCTACCGAAATTTGATACCAAGCTTTCTTCAAGGGTTGACATCAATGACAACCAACCCAAATAATCAACAATGAAGACAATGCAAAATCAACTCTAAAACTTGCTTTTAAGATGATTTGTCTACTGTCATAGATGGCTATAGCAATCTTTTGCAACAACAACAAGATAATTAGTAAGTTAGTCCAATCTAAGATTAGAAATGGTTAGTAAAAACCTCGAAGTAGATGGTTTGAAAGTTGTTTTAGTCAATTAATCACTTGTAAGGTTTGAACTAGTGCCTTTAGGGTAAATGGATTCACTATTGCAGCGACAATTCTTAGAGGGAAACAAATGATAATGGGCGAGCTAAAGGAAGAGGGAGGATGGTTAAGGTGTTAGTAACCTAAGGCCTCGATCATCCAAAACCCTAGAAGGAAAAAGTTGCTAGGAAGTAGGTAACCATAGGCCCTAGCTATTTTTCTTCTTCTTTAGGTCAAGCTTGAAATAAAAGTATGAAAACTTAATGAAGTAATAGTACTAGAGTTCTACTAAGGTAGGGCTCTAGTATATCCTTCAAGGAAGGTGTCTTCTAGCAAAATCAAGTAGGTGAAGAGTTATTAAGAAAATGACAATAACATGTGCTTTTCTCCTAGGGTTTCACACTAGAAATTCCATAATATTATAAATGAACAAGTAAATACACCATAACCATTCAAAAGAAATAATGATTTCATATTTATACTTACTTCACCAAGAATAATCTAGTTACAAACTCTAGTTGAAAACTTTCCACCATGAAAATGCAAAAATACACCAACAAAAGCTCTCTCCAAGAGTTGCGCACCACTTAGTTCATCCAATAAGCCTTTAAATAGGTCAAATTTTAGACCTCACACTTATGTGAGTGAAAGATCATGAAAAATACACAAGATTTTTCCCTTATTTATACAATACAAATGACCTTTAATTACATTTTAGGTCAAAAAAGGCTGACATGGCTAGTTTACATAAAAAATCTAGTTTTACATAAAATTGACAATAAAAACCCTAATTTCATCTTTTTAGGGTGACATCATGCCCTTCCTAGGGTGATGTTGGGCCCCCTCTTTGAACACTATGCCTCCAAAGTGAAACGTTGGGGCTCAAAACCCCTCAGAAACTGCCACACATGCCAACCAAAGCCGTCCTCATGCCTAAAACCCCAACTGGATGATGCCAAGGCTCATAATGATGACATCAAGGGCCTTAAAGAGCCAAAGTAATTTGTGGGAGGGAAAGACCCCCCTCGGTCCAGGCTTGCCAAAGTGCTTATGGTGGAACATCCTCCCTTTTCTCTGGTGCAAGCCTCTGGTATCCCTCTACCCTCTGGCTGGGGCCTCAACATCCATCTGGTGGGATTTTATCCCTTTGGAGGTCCAAGCTAATCATCTCCCAATATGTACCTATCCGTCGGGCATGGTCCTGCAACAATAATAAGTATGCCCTCCATGGGATCATAAGTCACAAAGATAATAGAAATGTCAATCACATCTAATAATCAAGTTACCCAAACATGTGCATCAAACCCCCCTTTACCCATACACTTGCTCAAAGACGTTATGATATTTAACAAGCCAGGTTTGGAGAGGGTCACATGATTTCCTATTTGGATAATTAGGTGTGGGGTGTTTCCAGGTGAATACCAATCTAGTTCATGTAAATGCATGAGATGGTGTAGGGGATGTTTGGGAAAGGGGTGTAGTGATAATAGGGAAATGAAGGTCTTACTTGTGGGTGCCTCTGTAGAGGGTTATATGCACCTTATCATGGATGAATTTTTTTCCTATCCCATTCAATTCCTTTTTACTCTTTGTCTTATTGATTTTTTCTTTCAATAGAATAGCTGGAGGACACTGCTCTGACATGGTGACTAGTGGTGAAAACGTTACCCACACGAATTTCACGGAGATGAGAAGGCTGGATCATGATGAGACCTGATTTCTCTTGGATATGCCACCAAGAGCCACTACCCTGGCATGGTGACCATATGAATAGTAGTTTCATACCTATACATTCCCATGGACCTAATAAGCTGGCTCATGATCAGACCCCCTATCCACCAACTAGATCTTGAGTTTTATTTTATTTTATGGGTCCCTCCCTTTTTCTTGCTGAGAAACCTTTATTTCTTTCTCATGGATCCTTGGGAAAGAATCTCAAGGTTTGATGTTGGATTTTAACTTTTACCAGCTACTTTTACCCTCTAGGCCTTTAGCCCCTTCTTCCCACGAGGCAAGGTACAACCCTTACTAGTTTGAAAAACCCAATGCTCGAACCAATGTAGGGGATAAATGAGAGGGAAAAATGATGAAAAGTGATAAGTATGGAATGAATGGATGATGAAATTTCATAGACCCACCCATTGGCAACTCGCTCCCCTAAGGGAAACAACTTACTGGGGCACTCTGTTATCCCCCCAGGTATGGATAAGTTAAAAGGAATAATTTCCAAGCAAACATCATGAAACAAAAAAGAACTCAATGCACATATTAAAATGTTTTGAGAATCAGAGTGACACATACCATGATAATCAGACTCATTACCTCATGGAGAAAGACTCACTGCTACTTCAGAACTAGGCCGATGGGATGGATGTTGCTGTTGCTAACAGATGGGAGGCACTGAAGAAAGGATGGGCCTTCCAGGCCAAGATTAAGTCAATATGGCTCTAGGTACTCCATGTCTAGGACCAATGGGCCTTGAGACATAATATCCTTAGTTATCCCTAGGATATGGGATAACATCTGGCTCCAACTCGGGGACATGTGCTCACTGTAGAGTGCATGAGAACCTCAACATCTCTAGTATGACCTGTGACCTACTAGATCTCAACAAAAATGATCAGTAATCTCTTAGGGTGGTGATATCACCCCTGGAACATATGTACTAAAATGAAATACAATTAAGCAATCATATATACAAATGGAAATGAAATTACAACTACAATACTCTATCATGATATGCATATGGTATATACAATGAATGCAAATGCCTACCTACTTACCTCTACTTACATGTTGGTTGAATTCTAGGTGTAATCAAATAGCCAATGAAACCATCCTAGCAATGTATCATAATACCTGCCTTTGTGCTTCATCATAAACCGAAACAATGATAAGTCCAACACAAAAATAACATGAGTTAGAAAATGTATTGTATCATCAGAAATCGTAAAATCTAGCTCATGGAGGCGGGAGGGAGGGACAAAATCATGCCACTTCAAACCTTTAGGAAATTTCTCAATCCATCTCAGAAAGGGATCGTGAAAAATCAAAGGTTCAATAGACTGACTCAAAGAGTCTAAAGGTTGTCTACCTTGGATGTCTTCACAATCTGAGGCCTGGGAAGGAACTAGCAAGAACCTAGGGCATGACTGACAATTTCTTAAGAGAAGGCTGGAAGATTGAGATAACAAAATTCTTCTTGAGGTATTCAAACTAAACTTGAATTCTACAAGTAAGCTTTGCCTTAGAGAAGACTTAAGACAAAGGGAATTCCTCCCAACTACAACTTTAGTGACAGAGTGAGATAAAATAGTCAAAGGGAGCTGGAAGACATTGTCATAAGGATCCTTCTCTGGGCAAGCAATGTCCTCACCTTTATCAATATATTATCACAATGGTGGTTGATAATATTCTTCATGGAATAAATCCAAGTGCTCAAAGGAATATTCATCAAAATCCTCAAGGTATGACCAAAAATCATTAGGAGAACATAGCACCAGGTCATCCTTGGGTGTCTAAAAAAGGTTTGTAATCATATCATCTCCTTGTTGCCAAAAGTCAAAACTATTAGTAACCTTATATGATAGCCTTAAAGGCAACTTCTAAGAATGACCCTCAATGTCATAAATGGGATCCCCATCGTATCCAATCACATCCCATTTACGCTTTCCGACATGTATGAATTCATCAATATTATCAACATAGTCATCAACTTTATCATAACATGAAGGGCTTAAAACATCCAAGGGCTCCTCCAACACTTGTTTACTTTCCAAATCATAAAATAAAGCATAATCAAACTCTTGGAAAGGAAAATAACTTACTATTTTTACTTCTTCTTGTGCAAGAGCTTCAAGGATTTGGATAAATTCATTAAATGGAACATCATGCATCATTGTTTCATCCTCATGAATTGCTTCTACATATTCAACTTCATAATATAGATGATCTAGCTTGTCAAAGGGTTCCATTTCTTCTTCACTCTCTGAATCATAGAATAAGTTATTATCAAAACCTTGAAAAGGAAAGTGACTAACCTCATCTTCTTCTTCTTTTGCAGGAAAAATGGGATTTGGGATGGCTTCATCAGAGGGAGGAGCACATGTCAATACTTCATTGTGTTTAACATCTTCAAGCTCTCGCTCTTCAACCATGTTCTCATTATCCTTGGTAGAGGTATGAGTAAATTATTGATCCTCCTCATAGGATTGGTAACCTTCATTAGGAACTTTCTCCTCAACCTCTTGTTGATTGATGTCTTGCTCCAAAACTCTCTGGGTTTCTTCAATAGAGGTCTCAAGGGAGGGTACTCTCTTGGGAATATCTGGGGTATCTTTGGGCTCACAAACCTTGATTTATGGAACTAAGGATCATTGTTTCTTGAACAAGGAGATATCTGCCTCGATTTGTATATCCATGTGATAAATTTCTTGGATTGTTCTAGGAGCTTCATCTCTGATAGGGAAACATATTTTCCTAGTAAAGGATTTGGTGTAAAGAAAGAGAAGAAAGTCGTGTGACAGGTGAAATTTTGTTGGGATTTGTTGCAATAGCCTTTCAAATCTATCATGGAATTCCCTAATAGTTTCATTCTCATTCTTCTTTATGCGACTGAATCTATCTATCAAAATGCTGGGATCCCATTTCTCAAGGAAAAAATCTTCTAACTGATCCATGAATGTAATACTAGCATAAGGGAGGCCATCCTACCATCTCCTGGCATTATTATGAAGAGTAGTAGAGAAACGTTTCATTGCTAGGTCTTCAACATCATCACTAATGGGGTGGAGTTGAAAGAAAGCATAAAAATCACACATATGTTTATTAGCATTCTCTTCATCATTACCAATGAATTTAGGGAGCCATGTTTCATACCTCAGAGGCATTTTTCGAGGATACCCTGGTATTTTACTCATATCCAAAGGTTTAAAATTTCCTGGGTCCCATTGGGAAGCCATGTTTGGCTTAATCATGTCACCAAATAATCCTTCTATGGATCATCAAATGGAAAAGAGAGAATCGCCCTCAGTGGAGTCGCCAAGTAAGCTTCATAAGATAAAGGATTTGAAGGGAAGTATTACCGAAAAGTGTCATATTTGAGGAGAATTTACTCAGTGTTCTCTGACAACGATGCCAAAATTTTATCGCGCAATTAGTACTTTCCAAAAATCCAAAGGCAAGTGAACAATAAATTGGCGTAACATGAGGTTGTCCTATCACTGTCACCTAAACAAGACACCTCTTTCTCTTTAGGAGTAGTACTCTAGGGGAGACATCCTTGATGACCTGGGGGTTTGAGAAGGCTAAGATAAGAGTATAAAGAAATTCCCTCCCCTCTCACAGGTCACTCTGATTAGAAAGTCCCAAAGGTTTTAATAAGATGAAGCAAAGAAAAATTTAAGTGTACTTGCCCAAAACAAGACAACAAGAAAAATACTATTTGCAAGTACCAATTGATGTTAGTACTTCATAAAACCATAGACTTTGAGTAAAATAAAAAGATGAAGCAACAAAAGTATTTATAACAACAATGTATATATAACAATAGCTTCACAATCATGCCTCAATAAAGATTTAATAATGACCAAAGATGATAACATAAACTTGGCAAAATGATAGTATTTGTCAGAAGCAATGAAGACAATGTAAAATCAGCTCTAAAACTTGATTTTCAGTGCTGCTATCATAGATGGTTGTAGAACTATTTTGCTACAACAACAAGATAGTTAGTAAGTTACTCAAATCTAAGATTATAAATGGTTAGTAAAGACCTTGAAGTAGATGGTTTGAAAGTTGTTTTAGTCAATTAATCACTTGTAAGGTATGAACTAGTGCCTTTAGGGTAAATGGAGTCACTATTGCAACGATAATTCTTAGAGGGAAACAAATGATAATGGGTGAGCTAAAGGAAGAGGGAGGATGGTTAAGGTGTTAGTAACCTAAGGCCTCAATAATCCAAAACCATAGAAGGAAAAAGTTGCTAGGAAGTAGGTAACCCTAGGCCCTAGCAATTTTTCTTCTTCTTTAGGTCAAGCTCGAAATAAAAGTATGAAAACTTAATGAAGTAATAATACTAGAGTGATACTAAGGTAGGGATCTAGTATATCCTTCAAGGAAGGTATATTCTAGAAAAATCAAGTAGGTGAAGAGTTATTAAGAAAAGGACAATAACATGTGCTTTTCTCCTAGGGGTTCACACTAGCAATTTCATAATCTTATAAATGAACAAGTAAATACACCATAACCATTCAAAATAAAGAAGGATTGCATATTTATACTTACTTTACCAAGAATAATCTAGTCACAAACCCTAGTTGATAACTTTCCACCATGAAAATGCAAAAATACACCAATAAAATCTCCCTCCAAGAGTTGTGCACCACTTAGTTCAACCAATAAGCCTTTAAAGAGGCCGGATTTCATACCTCACACTTGTGTGAGTGAAATATCATGAAAAATACAAGAGATTTTTCCCTTATTTATACAATACAAATGACCTTTAATTACATTTTAGGTCAAAAAGGGTCGACATGGCCAATTTACATAAAAAATCTAATTTTACATAAAATTGACAATAAAAACCCTAATTTCATCTTTTTAGCGTAACGCCATGCCCCTCCTAGGGTGACGTTGGGCCCCCTCTTTGAAATTTGTGCCTCCAAAGTGAAACATTGGGGCTCAAAACCCCTCAGAAACTGCCACACGTGCCAACCAAAGCCGTCCTCATGCCTAAAACCCCAACCGGATGACGTCAAGGCTTAGAATGATGATGTAAAGGGCCTTCAAGGGCCAACTTCATGGTGGAAGCACTAAACCCCCTTGGGTCCAGGCCTTTCAAAGTGCCTCTAGTGTAACATCCTCCCTTTTCTCTGGTCCAAGCCTCTAGTATCCCTCTGCCCCTTGGATGGGGTCTGAACATCCATTTGGTGGGATTTTAGACCTATGGAGGTTCGAGCTAATCTTATCCCCATATGTACCTGTCCATTGGGAATGGTCCTGAAAAAACAACAAGTACGCCCTCCATGGGCTCATAAGTCACATAGATCATAGCAATGTCAATCACATCTAGTAATCAAGTTACCCAAACATGTGCATCAAACCCCCCGTTACCCAAACAATTGCTCAAATAACTTATGTTATTTAACAAGCCAGGTTTGGAGAGGGTATCAGGATGTCCTATTGGGATAAATCTCCTTAGGTGTGGGGTGTTTCCAGGTGAAGACCAGTCTAGGTCATGTAAATGCATGAGATGGTGTAGGGGATGTTTGCGCAAGGGGTGTAGTGATAACAGGGAAATGCAGGTCTTACCTGTGGGTGCGTCTATAGAGGGTGAGATGCACCTTGTCATGGATGAAATTGTTTCCTAACCCATTCAATTCCTCTTTACTCTTTGTCTTATTGATTTTTCTTTCAAGAGAATAGCTGGAGGACATTGCCCTAGCGTGATGACCAACAATGACTGTGTTACCCACAAGCATTTCAGGGAGATGAAAAGTTTGTCTTGTAATGAGACCCCCTTTCTCTTGGATATGACATTGAGAGCAACTACTCTGGCATAGTGACTAGATGAATAGTAATGTCATACCTCTACATTCCCATGGACCTAATAGGTTGGCTCATGATGAGACTCCCTATCCACCAACTAGGTCTTGAGTTTTATTTTATTTTATGGGTCCCCCCCTTTTTCTTGCCGATAAGACTTTTATTTCTTTCTCGAGGATCCCTGGGTGAAGCATCTCATGGTTTGATGTTGGATTTTAACTTTTTCCAACTACTTTTACCCTCTGTGCCTTTAGCCCTTTCTTCCCACAAGGCAAGGTACAACCCTTACTAGCTTGGCAAACCCAATGCCTACACCAATGTAGGGGATAGATGAGAGGCAAAAATGATGAAAAGTGACAAGTATGGAAGGAATGGATGTTGAAATTTCATAGACCCACCCAATGGAAAATCACCCCTAAGAGAACCAACTTACTAGGGCACTCTGTTATCCCCCAGGTATGGACAAGTTAAAAGGCATAATTTCCAAGAAAACGTCATGAAACAAAAAATAATTCAATTCACATATTCAAATGTTTTGATAATTAGAGTGAAACATACCATGATACCCAAACTCATTACATCATGGATCAAGACCCACTGCTACTTCAGAACCAAGCCGATGGGATGGATGTTGCTTTTGTTGATAGATGGAAGGGACTGAAGAAAGGATGGGCCCTCTAGGGCCAAGCTCAAGTCAATATGGCTCTCAATACTCCATGTCTAGTACCTATGGGTCTCAAGACATAATATCCTTATTTATCCCTAGGATAGGGGATAACAGGCCCCATGGAGGTCTGAGCTAATCATTCCCCCACATGTACCTGTCCACTGGGAAAGGTCCTGCAACAACAATAAGTACACCCTCTAGGGGTTCATAATTCATAGGGATCATAACATGTAAATCACATCCATTTCTTCCCTGGTCAATTTCTGGATCTTTAGTGGAGTAGAAGGAGGAGTGGGAGTGATTGGTTTAATGCGAGGAATAAAGGAGGGTTTTCAGGTTTGAGAAGAGACAACCAATTGTGATTCCTTATCTCTTTTAGTAGTTTCCACACAAATTTGAGGTCGATCCATGAGGACTTGGGAACAAATCTCATCCTTGAGGCCACTGATAAAACATTCTTGGAAAAAAACATTAGACATTCCCTTTGTATGGAAATCTAATCGCTTAGAAGTGTCTATAAAATTTTCCACTCTGCCAGATTGTTTCAACTTTGTCAAATGACATAAATGGTTGGTGTTAGTGTCAAAGAATTCATAAATCTCTGCCACAAATTGTGTCCAAGCCACATACCCTTGGAGAGCATTTTTTCTCCATTTCCACCATTGCCAACATTCTTGATCTAGAAGGAGAACAACATACCAGAGTTTGACCAACTCATCTGTAATTCCATAAAAAGAGAAACAATGTTCCATTTTAGTTACCCATCCACTGGGATCCGAACCATCAAATTTTTTCACATCCACACGTGGAAGGCATAGGTCATGCTGAAAGTGATGGGACTGAAAATTATGGGAATAAAAGGAAGTTTCACCTTCATTTTGCAAAGGTGGGTCAGAGGAGGGAATATCTGCAGGGATATGCAACTTGGCGCATATCATCGTAGTGAAGGATGAAAGCTGGGTATTGAAGGATTCAAGCTAGGTAGTGAGGTCCTGTTTGATGGTTTCCATTTTGGCGTCGATGGAGGAATGCATGTTTTTATTGATGGTGGAAAATTGACACTGATTTGTCTCACTTCTTGTTGGGTATATGTGAAATTAGAGTACAAGGAATTGAAGCGAGCTTCCAATTCTTGGCTACGGGTGTGGGCCACGATGAAGAGGGAAAATGAAAAGGGACGGGTGTGGGCCACGATGAAGAGGGAAAATGAAAAGGGATAGGTGGGACCACACAAAAAATTGGTTATGGGAGAAGTGTATCATGATGATTAGGGCGAGGAGGGGAATCCAATGGGGTAAGGCCCAAATAAGGGTGTTGGAAGGGGGTCGGGTCCACGTTTTTTGTTTTTTCTGAAAAATGATAGGTATGATTGCGATAAGGGCGAAGAGAGGAATCCAACGAGATAGGTCTCAAATAATGGTGCCAACAGGATAGATGTTTTTTTTATTGTAGTCCTACGGAGTTATACTCCGATCTGAAGAATACTGCAGTGACGAAATGCCCAAATTCTTAATAGGAATAAATGTGTAGTAATTTCGCAACCCGAATGAAAGAGGCATAGTTGCACAACAATAGATTTTGTCTGTTCTATTTTTGTTTTCGTCCCAAGGGTTATTACATTTAAGGGTTATATAAGCAAAGGTTTTCCCTGTGTTATAACTCTCTGATATACGTGCGATGTACAACAATATTACCTCGCCCAATATCTCAGGGCATGAACTAAGGAGGCTAGACCATGCCCTTAGTCATACTACCTGACTACCAAAGTACTAGAGAATATCTTACCGAGTGTTGTTCTCGGTGGCATTATAATAATTAGGAGACCAATCAGTTTATCTATGGAGGGCTTCAAGAGATCTAGGTTGATCCATATAAGGGGTACCAACAGGGGTTACAAGGGTGGCCAACATATGTGCACTTAGGTACCACTTGTATTTCCTGCATGTATGACTCCCCGAACACAGGTTTATGCGTTTAATGATAGATCTATGTAACTTTAAGATGTCAAAATACATCTCTACCCTGAAAAAAATAAAATTAACCCAAAATTTTCTGCCGAGGAAGGTGCTCTGATACCACTTGTAGTATTTCAGATATAAAATAGTATGTAGAACACAAATATTTTAGATAGAAATGGTAGATAAGAAATGATATAATCAAAACAATACCTGAATAATACCATAATAACACTAGAAAGAAAACTTTGATTACTGATAACAATGCTCACTTGCCTCTTCAAGGGGGCAACCTCCCGTAGATCAAATCTCTATTACAATAATATCAAAGACAAAACTTCTCATACCCTCTACTCCTATTTATACTAAATATGTCTATCCAAAATAACAATCTAGAGGATGATCCTTCTAGAAGTGAAAGCTTCTATCAGGTCTTCTTACATTTGAATTTTTCTTCCTTATTGCTATGCCTTATTAATATTGGCCTTTATTACATGGAAATATATTATTCTATCTACGTGAGGGGTTAGGGAGGTTAGGTACCTAACATCTCTTCTCATCATCATTGAATTTGAGATTAAGTTTGGATCTGCAGCCTCAATAGTGGAGCCCACAATATCCAAACCAATAATCTTTGAGTATGCCTTAGTCTTTTTCCATGATAGTTCTTTTAATTGATTTAAAAACCCCTTTAATGTATTGATTCTTTCAATCCGACATGCCTTTAATTGTTTCATACAGCTCTGGGAGGGAAAATCTTCCTGTTTTATCCTATGATCTGTCATTGCCGAGACTTTTGCTACAAACATAGAAACTCCATCTGTGAATAATCCTTCATCATTCTTCAAATATTCATTTATATATTATTTATTTTTTTGAATTCTGAGCCCAAGAGAAGAGAAACTTTTCGCCAAGTCCCATAAATCTAAAATGAGTGACATTCTTTTCTTTATTTTCTTTTCAACAAAGTGTCGAGTAGAAATGATTAAAATTGAAATTCCTTTTACTCTCATATTTGATTCTGGAGTTCCTTGAAGAGTTTTTTTTCAGGTTGTATCATGGCGATTGGGGTAGCTAATATAGGTGGGGGAATGAGAGTTGCTTCCAATTCCTTGACTCTCTCCATAAATATGAGATTTTCCTCTTCCATATTAATTATTGAAACATCCAATGCATCCCCTGTGATTCTGTGAATTGAAGATAATTTTGAAGGCAACATGTTTTTAATATCAATGGTGGACCGTGACTTTCCCTTTTCATTCTTTGAGGTTTTTTCAAAAGTCAATTTCTTCAAAGATTTATCAAATAAAACATTTTTCACTGAAAAGGTCTCTTCGTCAGAGAATACTTCATCTTGAACAACCAATGTGACAGATTGTACATTTTCTTGAGTGCGTTCTTCATTATCT